>JACXGI010015092.1:0-17942 GCA_016801175.1 Esox masquinongy
CTAATCCCCTCCCTAAAAGCAACATTACGCAATACCACCATCACAACAGGTGCATCACACCCAGTCAGTATATATAATTGCTAATACATCTTAATGTTAAATGCCATTAAATGTCGTATCGCAGTGTAGCCGATTGCCATTATTATCGTATTGCTGTGTAGACTAATGTGCTCACTTACTCCTCTCACTTGCCATTGGTGGGTATTACACTTTGTCTGCTGGCCAGTGCTGGGCTCATAATCTAAGGCAGCAACTGCTTCAAATCTAAAAATGAGTGTCAGCAGCTAAGCAATGACTGACCATACAGTTTTGTTAGTATCTATAAAACATAAGGGCTGTGCTAATGGGTCCCAATTGCAATTATGTTCATCGTGAGGAGTTGTACTAATCCCCCTCTTTTCAGAGTTCTACGTCAAATGGGGTAAGCGTGGTAAGCTAGCAAACATGGATAACCTCAACTGTCTGTTATAATGTTCAAGGCATCAGAATAATTTTAGATGGCCTAACTAGCCAGACTCCTAATAAAAGCCACTAGCTCCTAACTAATGAGGCAATATAAATTCCATGTACAGTATAGTGTGTTGCATTGGGGGTTAAAGAGGGACAACAATATATAGTTTTGCTGGATGTAGCACAGTGTCCTATGATTTCACATTATATTTGTAATTTTACAAACTCTCCTGAGTATTTCGTACAATACATTCACTGGCGGTACTGAAGAGTTTTTCCGCAAAAAGTATCCCATTTACATTACAGTGGGTGGATGGAAAATATAAGGCCTTTACACACTGCATTGTCCCAGGCTAAGACTGGCCCCGGGTTAGCTTAGCCTGTGTTCACACAAGAGTTTGTTAACCCTGGGCTAAGGCTTAAACCTAGGCTAAGGATTCACACTTGTGTTCTTAAGCCCTGGGCTAACGGGCAAAAATTACGTTCTCTCTGGCATGCGAATAATGTTACAGTAGCCTACATCACTGACACACACTGCATGAAAAGGCTTGTTTCGGAGTGTGTCCATACAAGTAAAGATCTTTGTAATGGTGACAGGTAAAAGGCCAGTACAGAGAAGTCGCGATATAAAACGATTTTAACCAGTCGTAAGAAGTCAGCTTTTGACATTTCTGGAAACTCTTTGTATGTACTTTGTACATGCAAATTAGTTCTTAACACTTGTCTTTTGTCCTCATTCTAATTTCAACAGTTTACACTCAGCAGGCAACCTAAAGTTAAAAAGCAGTATACTTAGTGTTGTACTTTTGGACAAAACGTAGTATAGAAATAGTTCATTGAGTGAAATAACCCAGTTGTTTTAAAATGTTGTATACTTGTATATAATTTAAATCAAATAATTGTATCCATTTTAACACACTGAAATATATTTAGTACATTATTTGGTTTTAAAATAATTTTTAAAGTGCAACAAAAGTTGTTCCAAAATAATGTTTTTGTTGTTTACATGTGTGTGGCTGTTTACCATGACAACAAAGGAAAAATTAATAACAATGGAGTCAATGAATAAAAGCCTTTATAAATAGGCTGGTTGAGGATTCAGATTCACAAGAAGTTTGATGTTATATTGCAAAGTTCAAGAAACTGTCAGCTGAACAATGGCAAGATCCTTGTTTGGATATAATAATGTAAACAAAATAACTCCCGCACCCAGTCTGCGTAACATGCAATAATAATTTAATAACGTTTTGGTACCAAGATTTCAACAGTTTACACTCAGCAGGCAACCTAAAGTCGGTACCGAAACGTTGTTATTATATTCTTATTGATAGTTACGCAGACTGGGTGCGGGAGTTCTTTTGGTTAATTGAATCAACCTTTGGTCTTCTCCAACACACCGGTCGATCTACAGGTGTGCAAAAGTTTGGTTTCTCAATGGATATAATAATGTGAAAACCCTATGCAGACCCTCTCTATCTTCATTTGACATGACAAACAGCTTTTTACGGGGAAGGCAAATAATATCATTAGCAATTGCAAATGAAACCCTCGTCAGTTGGTTATTCTCACTCTTTTCAGTCTCTATTGATTTCCTCTCTGCTTTTGTCATAGCTCGTGTCCATAAATTTCTTTGCACTTTGTGCACAATGCTGCATTGGCCAGTTTCTCTGTTGGCGATCATCTGCCTTGCGCTTTGACATTATAGCGACTTGACTCAAGTCCGTCATTTGACTGGACTCAAGTCCATTGGAGCAAATGACGTTTAAGGTGTTAAATAAATAAAAGAGCGGCGATGACACAGTTTTCCGATTATGGCTCAAAACTGGACGGTGACGGACTCGGCAAAGAACATATGTTTCGATGGCCAATCAAATTAATGAAAGAAGGAGGGCGTAGTGATGGAAAACTAAATAACCCAATCTGGCGTAGAAAACCAGGAGTGAGGCCGTGATGATTTTCAATAACCAGTGAAATTAAGAGGATTGGAGTTCACTACAACCCCACTTCTTTTTTAAACTCACGAGAAAGTTTTACTTTGCAGTTGTGTTTTACTTTGCAGTTGTGTTTTACTGGAGGTTGTAATCAAAGTCTAACATTTCAGTAAAGCGTCGAGAATGCATTCCAGCAATTTCTATTCAACTCGCCAAGCCATGGAAATGGCTACTGGAAACGCGACAACAGTTCAAGGCAGTCCAAGTAATTTTGTTACTAGAAATCAAGGTAAGAGCTTACTGTCTGTACATTATCTAGCAGGACGTGCGGTAACGAGTTGTTTTGTGTTTCAGCTATCTAGCTTGCTGGGTACCGTTGTTACATACAGAAAGCAATATTAAACGCATTGTAACTAGATAACTAACCCTAGTAAAACATTATATAGAAATATTTATACACATACATACCTAGCAAATTAACCAGACTATTGACTGTATTTCTAACAGCTTGCTCGACGCAAGACAAAATATATTATCTGTAAGTTGAATGTTTAACTACAGTACCTACTATATTAGATTTGTGCAGTTTGTAATTTTATTAGAATTTTTATCATATGCAAATTGCCAGGATTTACCCCATTTTCATAGCGTGCGGTCGGGGACCTACACAATACTGCTGTCGAGGATGAAAAGTATAGGCCGCGTGAAAGGTGAATGTGAATTTATATTACTTTAAAAAATGTTAAAATAGTCTAAATAAATAAACCAATAACTGTGCGGTGGCTGCGTAAAATGGAACATTTATCATGCAAATGTATTAAACAAGATTAGTCATAGGTTGTCTGGATTGTGGGTTTTGGGGAGGAATAATTTGGCGGGAATAACACTACAATAAACATTGTACCTAGTTATATGAATTGGTTAACACCTTGTTATTGAGTTTAACTTTATTAATAACTTGTTAATTACCATTTATCTATAGACATTTATTTGTTAAGCGTAGAAGGGGCATGGCATAAAGATTTTCACATTTATTGCTTCACTGCATTGGTTGAATATGTACATCATCTGCGATAGATGGCTCCAATACTGTACTGAAAAAAGAATGTTTTGTCTTTCATATCTCAGGTAGAACAGTCGACACAACACTGGTGTGCTGGGATTAGTGGTAAATCAGATTATTCTAAAATGTATAGATGAAGAATGAAGCTGGACTGACTTTGAAGGTAAGAAATAGCCTGACTGCAAACTCTAACATTGAATTAAGGATTATAAAGCATATTATAATTGCTAAAACGCCACACGTCTTGTCAGATGCAGCTGCAAGCCGATACTGGACACAAAGGGAGAAACATTGTTCATTGGACAACCTGGACAAAGCAGCACAGAGGGACATCAAACAGCGGACACGGTGCCGCAAGCAACAGGTTTGTTTATAAATGTGTATTAAGCAAAAACATGCTTTGAGAATGTTTGTTTTATATTTGATTGGAAGTGATGACTAATTATCTTACAAGATAAATAAAATAAGGCCACATCTAAAATGGGTGTATATCCCTTTTTATATGAAGGTAAAACAGCGACAATAGTTTTTTATTTGTAAAAGAATTGTGCACACTTGTAAAAAAGATTTGCAAACTTGGAATTACTTTTGTAGTGGTATAAAAAATGTGCATAGTATAACTAACTTGATATTTGTAATCTTGCTACTCATTATTAACACTTCCCAATGTAAAATACGGACACTCAGAGTTTTGTTACTAAAATTTCACTAGAACTGTGACAAAATGACTTGTATTTGTAAATCAGTCTGCAGTAGTATGTTTCACAGCGTTTACATGCGGATATACCTATGAGGACTCTGATCGGCACAGCATAGCTTTTTCTAACTAATGAACTGAGTGCATGATGAGTCCGTCACGTTTTCATGTTTTAACCAATCTGAGTAGATTCTGGAACACAAGTGTTTTAACTCATAGTGATGTATTGCAGTGGAGGAAAACAGGTTTCAGCATGGTCAGCTTCTCCTACACGCTTGTACCTCAGTTGTTGGTACTATACCAAACCTTATATCCCGTTAGTTCAACGCAACAATGCATTTGAGAAGTACAAAAAATAGTTTTGACTGAAAAAAATAAACGTTATAGGAATAATAACATGCTAAATTACTATGATGGAAAAATAGTAATTAGCTCAGAATTGACATTTTACATATGATTTTTCATGCTGAAACTGTAGCCTGTTCTTTGGAGCAGAAATTCCTATAAAGTAAAAAAAACAGTGATGACAGTCCTAGCAGATAAAACAAATGTGTAGAACAAATGCAAGCACTTCAAGTGATAAACAAAAACTACATGTTATGATGTGAACCATATTCAACTGGTGTGTATACGCCCAAACTAGTCTAATACAAAATATGAACTTTGCAAAGTGAATATCTATTATTCTCGTGGTAAATACATGTCAAAGGCAAAACGTTAAGTAGCCATGTACATTCCTTGCTAGTTGCTGGATTTACATTTTAGTAATTTAGCTAGTAGACTTCAGTAAAACTTTGTGCATTGATCTAGCTAGGTGGAAAAATCATCGAAAAGGTTTGTTATCCCATCAAAAACTGAGGTACGAGAAGCAGACCCTGCTTAGCCATGTTTTTCTTCCTCTGCATCACTATGAGTTGAAACCGATTGAAACTCTGGTACTGCGTGTTCCAGAATCTACTCAGATTGGTTAAAAGGTGAAAATGTTACGTTCACGATGCGTTCAGTGGAAGAAAAGGGTATGGCCTGCCAATCAGAGTCCTCATGGGTATATCCGCTTGCAAAAGCTGTGAAACGTACTACCGCAGACTGTGATTTAAAAATAAAAATAATTTCATCATAGTTCTATCAAGATTTTAATGACAAAACTCCGAGTGTCCATGTTTTACGCTGGCAAGTGTAATTAATGATTCCAAATATCAAGTTGGTTACAAGTATGCACATTTTTTATACAACTACAAAAGTACTTACTTGTTTGGAGTTCTTTTTTACAAGTGTGCAACATATTTTACAAATAAAAAACTTATGTCGCAGTTTTACCTTCATAATATTAATATGTATTTGAATTTATCCTAACACCTTTAGCTTCCTTAAATGTGAAGTGTATGACTTGCTGTAATGTTTGGACCACTCTAGATTTTTACAGTTTGACATTGTACTGTTTTGTCAATTTATTGTCTATTGTACTTTCACAGGCTTTGGCTAGTTGGCTGAAAGAACTTATGGCCGAAGAGAAGTTGCAGTTTGCCGGGACAACTGAGGACATGATGTCTGATATGGAGACTGACCCCGGTGGATTTTTGGTTTCCTCTCCTAGCTGGCGCTCTGCTGAGTTTGAGTACCTGTTCAAATCAGCTGACGAATGAAGGAGAGCAAACTGCTCTTTTATGGAGAAGAGGCATCGCCAAAACGACCACCACAGCCCTACCCTGGACACCTGATTACTCAGGACATTTATAGAGAAGAGAAGTTGTGGTTTACCGGGCAACTGAGGACATGATGTCTGGTGTGGATACTGAATGTTTGGTTTCCTGTTCAAATTAGCTGACCAGCGAAGGTCACTTGAACTGGACTGATTTACACACACACACTCAAGTCTCAGTTGCTGCTACCAGACACTCTACTTTATATAGTTTTTAGTATCTTTGTTAGGGTGTAGTTATTTTGTTGTCCATTACTTAAAATGTTTTGCTATTTGTTTTTAGCCTTTTTATTGGTGCATTGCTGTGAGGTTAGTATTGCGTAAATGTTTTATTCACATTGACAATTTATTTTCTATTGTTACTCCTCAAAATGTGTACATTATTCCAAACATTTGGCCGCCAGTGTCCTTTTGAGAACTTCCTATTCTTGTATTGCTGTGTGGGAACCTGCAAGGAAGCATTTCCACTTTAAACGTAACTATTTGCACTATGTTTAATTACATTGCTGTTTTTAGTAATGTGTCCCAATATTTATTTGATTTGTATTAACGTACTAACATATTTCCCTGTAACCCTGTTAAATTGTTTGTATACTTTAAAGAATGTTCTGTTGCATCGTATAGAAAATATAGAGGTTTGACATAGGATTGTTTCTGAACTATTACCCTTTATGAATGAATGTATAATCAATAGGCACGTGAGTAGGAATACAAAGAATCATTATGGTAACAGCAATCAATGTATCAGCAATATATAACATCATCAATGACTGTCTAAATAATCAAGTAATAAGAAATGTGTAGGGCCCTAATGGCTCTATTATTTTTATACAAATCTCTGAAGCCTGCGCCACCAATATTTAACAAGGAAAGGATCTTGGAAGGTTGGGAAACAATGGTGGCGGATGGGGAGAAAGATCCGCCCAAGAATTAACATAAGGGGATGGCCAGGAAGATTGTACAAGATAACACTGTATAAATATGTGCGTCCCGGGTTGGCCAGACAGTTGTTCCTGCAGGTCAACTCGGCTTTTATGATTGCTCATTAAAAGTCTAAATTGAATCCACAAACTCCTGAGTTATTGCATCTTTTGAGTTGTTGCATCCTTTTTGGCAAGAAGATACATTTTTCCACGACAATCGCTGTGAGGGTACATACAAGCATTTTCTTGTCGAACTTGTTTACACTACTTTGACAATTGTACATCTGTTTATTTGTACACATTCATTGTGAAATACTGTATTTTTTGCACTTCAAAAAATAAAAGCATTTTGCTGGTATACGCTGTGGCTGAATAAACATGGGGGGTAGGAAAAAGAATGGGGGGATAAGGGGGGGGTTGGAAATGGGGGGTTACGGGGTAAAAGTCGCGAAATATCCTAATGTCTTTACTGGTGGGCACTTGTTAAAAGTCAAGGTCTGGAATCATTGTCAGTCACAATCTGTCCTCCATTGATATATTAATTCCTCACAGCAGGGGGTGGGGTTGTAACAATGGTGAGGTTTGTGTGTCGCGATATGTCCTAATGCCCAGTGGTGGAGTTTCCTTAAAAGTAGGGAAGTGTAGAAGAATGTCCCATGCTGGAGCTGTTGCCAGTCAAGATTATAACTGTTCTTGACTGTTGATAGTTCCTTTGTGGTTCCTCTTCGTGAAAAGTCGCGACATTAACCAGCTTTGGAGTGTTGAGTAATTAAAGACTGTAGTTCTCACGACTGGCAAGAGGTGTCAAGATAACTAGGACTACGAAACAGGGGTATTTGGCGGAATGCATAAACACTTCTTCCCATATCCTAAGGAATGGGAGGTGACAAATACTTTATTATTCATGTTACAGTCACAAAAATAATTTCAGCAAGCATTGATTATAAAAATATGTTTAGTTGGTTTCCATGTCCTTCACATTGATCCCCCGTACAACCGCATAACATTCATGTGCCTGTTGTCTAGATCAATGTCAGTGTAAGTGAGGTTAAGTGGGAGAACAGCTTGTGGTTCATCAGCCACATCAGCGTTTCCCGTGGGCTGTTGCCCAATCATGCAGTTCGGCGGTCCTCCTGTAACGGTTGGGGCGGTTGTTATTTGCGAGACTCCAATCTTGAGTCTGCCGTGGGCTCGCGATGAGGCGGCTATTATTTAAGTCTTGCCGTTGGAATATGCTGCTGCTGTTGGTCCCTCGAGGTTCTCCGTTGTTCCCCCCAGCTTCCATGGTCCAGATAATGGTGGAAAGAGCAATACCGACGATGAAGGCAATGAACGTGACCTTCAGTATGCCCTCTTCGCTACACCATGGCCATCGTGGTGGTCGTTGTCCTTGCATCAGCTGTCATCAGGGTCGTATGGCACCTTCCTGCAGTGGCTGGCATGGACCCACGTAGCTATCTCAGAAACCTTCATGGCTGTCTAGGTGATCAGTAGCACCTGATATGGTCGCAACCACCTATGCTGATGCCAGTACTTCCTACGGAGGTCCCTCACGACAACCCAGTCACCTGGTTGGATCTTGTGGAGTGGCCCTCCTTTTGGCTCAGACAGGGCTGCTTTCACCCTAGGAAAAATAGACTTCAACACATTGTTAAGTGCGATGCAATAACTCACCATCTCGTCATCACAGCCTTGCAACGTCAGTCTAAGTGGTGATGATCCTCATTGGTCTGCCTGTAAGCACCTCACTGAGGAGAAAGACCCATAGTGCGATGCTCTCTGCCTTGCATATACATTAAGGCAAGTGGCATCACTGTTACCCATGACCCACTGTTACACAGATCTATCTTAAGACATGTGGAGATGCATTCAATTTCACTATTTACAAAATGGGATGAAATGATGGTAGGCCCGATCTGTGAATAATTTCCCGCATCAAATTCTTTGCGACAGTGATGGCTGTGGCATGTTTGCATGGAAATGCTTCTACCCACTTGGAGAATGCATCCACCATTACCAGGCAATATTTGTATCCCTGGAGTCAACTTAATGAAATCCATCATTAAGTGCTGAAATGGCCCCTCAGACCTTGGGTGGGCCGACATTGGCATCAGTGTGCCCCTACCCACATATTTTGTCATACAAATCACACATTTTGCACGGATATTTTTGGCATACAGGGAAAATCCTGGTGCAAACCAAAAGTTATGTACAATATTCACAACCCCACCCTTGGAAACATGGTCTTGGCCATGTGCCAACTTAGCAACGTAGGGGTAACAGGAGCGTGGAAGGACAGGGAGGTCATTAGGACCAACCCAAAGCTTTGGCTTCTGGTCAAAGGAGCATTTCAACTGCTTCCAACGAGAGACCTCCAGTGTCAGCGCCTGATTGTAAGTCAGAAAGGTCATTAAGAGAGAAAACATCAGTTGGAGGCAGAGAAACCATCTGCAAAATGGGGGAGACAGGAGACGTGGCAGCAGCTTTGGCAGCCATGTCAGCTATAGCATTACCTTTAGAGATGGAATCAGAGGCATTAGTATGAGCCTGACATTTGCAGACAGAAATGGAGTCTGGTAGTAGGATAGAGTCCAGTAGATTAGCAACTAACCTAGAGTGACAGATTGTCTTACCAGATGCTGTTAGGAACCACAACCAAAAGGCTCATCATTTGGGCTTTGGTTATTGGGGAGGTCCAGCACTGCTTTAACGCGTTCTGGACCCAACAATCTACCGTTAGGCGTGATGTCATGGCCTAGCTACCTAACAGATTGTTGGACAAGTTGCAATTTTGTTTTGGAAACTTTGTGGGCATTCTCAGCTAAGAATTCCAACAATGCTCTGGTATCAGTTTCACAATCCCTCTGAGTCTCAGAGCACAAGAGTAAATCATCAATACATTGTATGAGCTTACTTCCAGCTGGAGGTACGAACCTTTCCAAATTTTGAGCAAGCGCTGCAGAGAAGACAGCCGGAGACTCTGCGTACCCTTGAGGGAGGACGGACCAGGTCCATCGCTTCCCACGGAACGTTAAAGAAAACCAATATTGAGATTCCTTTGCCACAGGAATATTGAAAAATTTTGTTAGCCAAATCAATAACTGAAAACCAATTTGCGTTGGGTGGAACATCAGATAAGACAGTGACCGGGTTGGGAACGACAGGGGAACGAGCATGTATTACTTCATTAACAGCTCTAAGATCTTGAACAAATCGCCAATCCCCATTAGCTTTACGAACAGGAAGGATGGCAGTGTTACATGGAGAATCAGGGCAGAGTATTATGGCACCCTTCCCTACCAGGGAATCATGAACAATAGCAATCCCTTCTTCAGCTTCCTTACTAAGAGGGTCCTGGGCCCTACTGGGCCTGAACGTGGATTTGATTGTGACTGTGAGAAGCTGAACGCCCTTAATATCAAACTTATCTTTAGCCCACAGTGGAAGGCCCTGAAGCAGCAGGGAATCAACAACTGGCAGACCATCTGCAATAGGGGCATAGATCTGTCAACAACATGAACACCCCGCTGGGCTGGGGCAGCCCAATGGAACGGAACACACCAAACATGCAATGTGGGGGAGAATTTAGAACCATCTTTCATGGTAATCCAATCATTCACATCCAGCACAGTTTCCAGCCAGGGGCCAGCATCTTCCCAGTCAACCTGATCTATCTTTGCTTTTGAAATGTGGGGTATCCTATCAGTAAAGCCAAAGAATTATTGTTGTTTGCTTGTTAATTGGACCGCTAATACACAGTGGTCTGGTCCTATATACACATTCCTGCATATCACAGTCTCAGACCCTGGTTTGACTAGTGTGAGATAGCATGTCTTTTCCTAATGACATAAATGTATGTTAGTCCTATACTCTTCTTAAATGAACACAACACAGAGGAATAATGTTTGCTAGTAGGTGCTATATGAGGTACACATAGTAAACAGCTGGTATCTATTATTGGAGGGGCCCCACAACTTGATGTGTGTGGAGCCAAGGACTCAATAAGGGACACTATACCAAACAAGGTTAGGCTACATATGTATAATACACTTATATGATTGGCAGACGCCCAGAAAGTAGGATGTGCTGGTCTAATTTTGGTCTAGTATATATGTGCTGTTTAAGACCAGGACATTTGGGGAAGCACAAAGACATTTGGGAAGAACAAGTAAGATATGTACTATATTTTGTGACAACAAGGAACGCTTCTCCCCCTGACTTGGGTCCATCATTATTCTGCAAAAGAATCAGAAGCTAACACATGGAGCCGTGACCCGGATAGGTTTGGTTCTGAGATCCAATTCACCAATATTCATCGTTAATCAAGAGGAGAAGATTGCTGACAGTGCACACCCATTTGGGAGTTGGCTTCCTCATCCTCTGGCAGTGGTTGGTGAGTCAGAATCTACACCCTATAAAGAACCAATGGTCAGGTTATATGTTGTGATAGTGCATGCAATTGAGTGATATGTATCCAAGTACACTATTTGTAGTGTGAAACCTTCCCTGTTGTGATGGGAAGTGCTTACTAGACTGAATAGTAAGTGTGTTTTAAAAGACCTAACATAGGCCACTCTTATATAAGTGAGAAATCTTCTTTATTCCATCCAGAAGTCCTTGCTAGGTGGATAGCAAGTTGACACGTGTGTAGTAATTGTAATAAAATCTTGTACAAGTAAGTTGAAGTATAGAAAATTACATCTTTAATTGAAAAAACAACATTAGAAAGAAATGGTACTGCAGCCCCGATTAATGTTACAACTGATAGAATATCTGAATCATTAGCTGATGACATAAAAAAGAGCATGAAATTAGATGATTGTCTCCAATAAATAATAAAAAAAATATGCCATTGTTCCAGGAAAGGATGATTTATAGAATCTTTCTGATATACAGAAAGCTTGGGGGAAAAATTCAGAAAATGTCTGATAGATTATAAAAAACACGCTGGTCGTTGATTGTATTATCAGAGATTAGGAAAAGGAATACATTTCTTAAAAATAACCATGAGAAAGCTCTGAAGGAAGAGAGAGAAAATGTAAGGGCATTGGCTGAACAGAAGCAGAAAAAGGAGGAGGAACTCAACAAGCTGAAGGGAGAGAAAGTGGATACAGTGGCTCCTCCCTCAGTTAAGTGAATACCCTCCCCATTATACCCTCATGCTGAAATTAAAAAAGCAGCCAAGGCATCAGGTATCTGGGAACCGACATGGAGTGACCTCCCGGGTTGGGCTCCATAGACTCGGATGACGGCTCTAGTGATGAGGAAATAAATGTTAGACCTCTAAAGTCCTAATTAGTGAGACCAGACAAAGGGGAAAGAAGGTTTTAATGACCTATCATAACCCTGCTGAACCAAAACAACTTGATGAATGGTCTAAGCATTTAAAACATCCCTGTGAGGTGGGAATGAAGACATGGAATGCTATTAAACGCTACAAGACAATCTACAATTTGCATCCTATGGATGGAGTGCAACTCCTTGGGTTTGTTTTGACAAATCGAGAATCCATTCTCTTACAGGATATGGTTGTTACCGCATTAGGTGAGGACGGTCAAGATAACAGAAGTGGACGGAAAGCCGTACAGGCATATGTCAAAGATCTGACAAATGTCACAATAAATTGGGGAGAAATAACCAGATGTTTTCAGAAGCCAAAGGAATCATTCTTAGATTTTGAAGAACATTTTATGGCTGTTGCGATCAGACAGTGGTTTGCCTGGAGTGGATGATGATGCGCTCACTGACATGAAAAATGGCGCTATTCTTCATCAGTTGATGCAATCCATACATGAAGATCTGAGGAAAATATATGTTGCTACTACTATGCATTGGGACAGAGCTACATATGGAGAAACAGCTGATGCTCTGGCATGACTGGATAGAGACATGAATCAACACAATGTCGCTAAGCCACCTGACCCTAACCCTGATGCAGGTAGAAAACACATCTAAAAACACTCCAAACCAATCAAATAAGAAACCAGGGGAATGTCATTACTGTGGAATCCCCAGTCATTGGCAGAATGAGTGTCGTAAGAAGAACAAAAGGGCCAAGACAGGTTCAAACAAGGTACTTGGAAAAAGGACAACACTCCTAACGACACAATGGTAATGCAAAAATTCAAGGACCTCTCTCCTACGCAACAGCAAAGGTTGCTGGAAGCGGTGGAGGGAAACCTACGGACCCACTCTTACGGCCCATCTCTGCTGGAGTACACATGAAGTCTGACGGGATATATGTGAATATGCTAGTCTACAACTACCCGATTGATTTTTTAGTGGACGCAGGAGCTGAAGTTATTGCGATGCCCACAACATATGCAAAACACATACATCCTGTGTACAACGGCAAGAAGATGAGAGCTACGGGTGTGGGAGGGGGGAAAACAAATATGCAACAAACTGAACCATTATCATTTTCTATTGGTCCAATGAAAATTGATGCAGAGATATGGGTTGGTCCGTTTGATCAGCCTATCTTGGGCCTCGATGTCATCATGAAACTGGACTCCACATTGGACATCAATGAAGGAAAGGTGACATGGCGAATCAGAAAGGTGGAAACAACAAATTTGAAAGACCACCCTATATGGACCACCAAAAAGAATGAGTGTGGTAAATTGGATATGGACCCTGTACGCCTGATAGGTGAAGCACCGCCTTGCACAAAACAATCATCAGAAATCATCACAAACCATCAGTAAAGAAGCCATGGCTGCAACTAAAGTAGTTATTGGAGATTTACATTACATGGGTGTTGTGGAAAAGACACATTCTGCGTCGAACAGCCCGGTCTGGCCAGTGAAAAAACCAACAGGTGCATGGCGTGTGACTGTAGACAGGAATGCAAATGAAACCATTTCCAAACTTACCCCACTGGTGGCAGACACATCTACTATTTTTGCCTCACTGTCACCTGAACACTCTGTTTTTTCTGTAATTGACATGGCTAATGGCTTTTGGTCAGTACCACTACATCCTGATGTCAGACCGTGGCTTCCCTTTACTGTAGAAGGTCAACAGTTTCAATGGACACGCCTACCACAGGGTCTACACAATAGACCCTCCATATACCATCAGGCATTGCAGAAGCACCTACAAGACTTGCCTCCAATGTCCTCAGTTGTCATACAATATGTGGACGACATCCTATTGGCATCTGAAGATGAGATGACACATGCATGGGACCTCCGAACACTGCTTGGACCATCTACATGCAAAAGGTCACAAGGCCAGCCCTGACCAAGCACAAATCATGCAGCCACAGGTCACTTGTCTAGGTCAGTTAGTCTCACAGGGGAAAAGGGAAATGACTCAAAGCCGCACTGCAGCCATCCAAGCTGCAAAGGAACCCACAACCATTAAAGAAGTGTGTTCTTTCATGGGCCTGTGTAACTATAACAGATGTTGTGTTGATTCGTTTTCTGAAATAGCACAACCTCTCAATGATCTCTTAAAAGGAGACCCTGATTCTAAAGACTCTGTTCAGCTCACAGAACAAAAGAACTCAAACTCAAGATGGCATTGTCATCAGTACCTGCTCTGGGTATTCCTGACTCAGGACAAAAAGATGGCTACATGACATCAGTTTTGACACAAGATCATGGAGATGGCCAAAAGCCTGTGGGTTATTACTCTTAGAAATTGGATGATGTGGCCCTAGGCTGGGGTCCTTGTCTGAGAGCTATGCAAGATACCTACATTGCTGTATCCTTGGTATCACCCCTTGTTCTTGATCAACAGCTTACCATCAAATGCCCACATGCAGTGCACACTCTCTTGACTATGAACCGAGCTGCACAAGTTACAGCTGCACGCTGGAACAAATGGTCCACAGTCTTAGAGGGACCTAATATCAGCATACATCGTGGTACACCCTCTAATCCTGCCACCTTGATGCTTCCGCCTGATTCCACATTGCTTGAACACGACGGTTGTGAGTTGGTTTTGGACCAACTCTGTGATGAATTCACAAAAGTTCATCCCCTTATGAATCCTGAACTTGTTTTATATACTGACGGTTCCAGCATTGTGGAGGGGGGAGAGAGGAAGGCGGGATGGGCAGTTACTACATCAAGTGATGTAGTGGCATCTGGTATTTTACCAGCAGGAACATCAGTGCAAGTGGCAGAGCCAGTTGCGCTGACAGAAGCATGTAAACAGGCTGAAGGGAAAACAGCAAACATTTACACTGACTCAAGGTATGCATTTGGTGTCACACATGATTTTGGAAAAATCTGGAAGAACCGAGGATTCATGACGTCACTAGGGGCTCCCGTGAAGAATGGACCAGAAGTAATGGTTCTACTGGAAGCTCTCCAGTTACCTGTTCAGGTTGCAATCATGAAAATAAAAGCACATGGCAAGATTCTCACAGAAGAGAACAAAGGCAATGATCTGGCTGATAAAGCTGCAAAGGCAGCTGCCAAGCGGACACCACTATCACCCAGACTCATGAGAAGATATACAATAGACACTCTGCAACACATTAAAGATATGCAGAACAATGCACCAAAAGATGAAGTATGGGAATGGATGTCTGCAGGATGCAAACTCAACAAAGAAGGTGTGTGGAAATACAACCTTAGGTGGGTAGCACCAAATGCACTCCTCCAATACCTGATAACTCAGATTCACTCTTTGGGACATGTTGGAATTGACAAAATAATCTACTGTTTCGTGGGAAAATGGTGGAACCCTGGTGTGCGGAAGGAAGCTGAAACTATTGTGGCAAACTGCAACATCTGTATGGGAAACAATACAAAAGGAAAAGTGAAAGTGCAGACACGTCGGGCACCTGCCCGGACAGGACCCTTCAGACACTTACAGCTTGACTACATCACTCTTCCTAAGAGTAAAGGATTTGAAGATGTGTTGGTAATTGTTGACAGTTTCTCACAATGGGTGGAGGCTTATCCTAACAAGAAAGGGACAGCACAACACACAGCGAAAGTTCTGATTCGTGAAATAATTCCCAGATGGGGATTACCGAAACAATTGGACTCTGACCAAGGAACTCACTTTACTGGGAAAGTGTGTCAAGAGGTAGCTCGCCTCCTGGGCATAGACTGGCGACTAAATTGCCCTTATCATCCCCAATCAAGTGGTCATGTGGAACACCAAAACCAGGTTGTGAAGAGCAGATTAGCAAAAATGCATCAAGAAGGGGTAGTGTGGCCTGATGCGCTGCCTACCGTCTTATGCAGTATAAGAGCTACACACAACAAGACTCCAGGGTTAAGTCCGTTTGAGGTTGTCATAGGCAGGCCTATGTCACTACCAGGCACGCTAGACCTGAGAAAAGCAGATATACACATCATGAGTGATACTATGCTTAATTACTGTATGCAACTGTCAGAAGCTGTAGCAGAGGCAGACATACAGGTCAAAGAAGCGTGAGGAACAACCCCCGAGGGGGGACATGATGTAGTGCCAGGACAATGGGTAATGATAAAGAAACACCTTACAGAGACATTAGGAGCAAAGTGGGAAGGTCCTTATCAAGTTTTACTTGTCACTAGATCAGCAGTGAAAGTACAGGGTAAATCAAGGTGGATACATGTTACTCATTGCAAGGTAGTACAACATGACGAAGAGCAGAGCCTTGAGACTACAGAACTGGTCGCAATAGGCAACCGGGGGCCTATCTCGGGTGAAGATGCATAGAAAGGGATCAGAATCTGATATATTTTTATGCAACCACTGCAATTGTCATTTAGCAAAATTGAGGTTGAGTAACTACCTTTAACATAGAAACACCCATACTCTCACTTTCTTTCTTTGTTCTTGTTGCAGGTTATGCAGATTGTCCACCTGACTCTACGACAACACAAACTGTATCTTGGTCTTCTTTTTGACTCTACAAAGATAAAGTGACGTACGGGATCAGCGTCAAGACCAACCTAATTGACCAACGTACAGGAAGAAGAATTCTTCATTATTGTTATGTGGCAAATAGAACCATTGTGATTGTTATTTGTGTTGGACTTAATACCAATTAGGAAATAGCCACTAGGATAATAGATACACTATTGAGACATATAGATCACTATGTTCATGGTAATTGTTTCTGTGTGTTTTCTGGTGGTACAATGTGGTGGTGCTCTAATCCCAAACATAGATGCACATACACACGAGGATGGTCATCATGGTATTACTACATTTATGGCCCTCTCCCTACAATTTGCCAGGACAATTAACCAGAGCAGTTGTTGGATTTGTACCCAAAGCCCGTTCACCGCTAACGGAGGTATTCCCTTCGGAGTCATTCCATACAATCAGTCTGATATGTTAGGGATCTGGAGAGACCTCAGTTGGTTCAAATTTTCTATATACAATAATTGGGGTGTTAATGACAGCTACTTGCACTCTCGTGGACCAAATGCTTCTGACCCCTGTTGGAGGGAACCTAATCGATCTGGATGTATTTCTGCCCAGGATCATGTAACATCTTTAGGTGTGCCTGATTTCTGGCGTCATCTGCCGTAAATAGTAGTTACTAATCCACCTAGGGGGTGGTTGTATATTCAGAGACCAACCCGAAAGACTGACGAAACAATATTCTACTGCTTTTGTGTTTGTGGGCCGAAGTTATTACAACCAAACAGCAGATCTCTCGATGGTACTTCTATCCCTGAGTGTTTGATGTATGCCAATATAACCCTCAATAATGGTACTGAAACTGTATTTTATGCCAACACCTTAGGCAACCTAATAACTATGGGCATGATTGCTCCCAACGGAACTCATTTCATTTGTGGCCCCAATGCCTATCCATGGCTCCCACCTTTATGGCGAGGATCTTGTTATTTGGGTTATGTAATTCCACATGTGAGACTGAGTACAGATTCTCCCTTTAAGACATGACATACTCGAGCCATTACTGAAACGGAAAGGTTTTTTGCTATTGCATTCCCTCCTTATGGCACCGCCATGTTAGCGAGAGAATTTATTAGTATGGCTAGCTCTTTGGAGGCTTTAACTAATATGACCTCTGAAATTGCAGTCAGCCGAAATGGTTGCCCTTCGTACTGTTGCAATGCAAAATAGACTTGCTCTTGATTACATATTGTCGGCTCAAGGGGGGACATGTGCAGTTATTGGAACTGAGTGTTGCACCTATATTCCTGATAATTCTGAAGAACTGACTGATTTGGCTGGTAAGATCCGTGAGGAA
>JACXGI010015093.1:0-17912 GCA_016801175.1 Esox masquinongy
AAGAAGATTAACGTTTTGGAATGGCCCAGCCAGAGCCCAGACCTGAATCCAACTGAACATCTGTGGGGTGATCTGAAGAGGGCTGTGCACAGGAGATGTCCTCGCAATCTGACAGATTTGGAGCGCTTTTGCAAAGAAGAGTGGGCAAATATTGCCACGTCAAGATGTGCCATGCTAATAGACTCCTACCCAAAAAGACCTTCCTTTCCCCCTCAAAGATTTCAGTTTGTTTTTCAATTTAATTGTTCACGTTATAGGTCACATTAAAGGTAGAAAAAGTTCTGACATGATTTATCTTTGTCTTATTCTTTTACATCACAAGATATATATATCAATCAACCATAACATTATGACCACTGACAGGTGAAGTGAATAACACTGATATTCTTGTCTTCATGGCACCTGTCAGTGGGTGGGATATATTAGGCAGCAAGTGAACATTCTGTTCTCAAAGTTGATGTGAAGTTAAAGTTGATGTGTTAGAAGCAGGAAAAATGGGCAAGCGTAAGGATCTGAGCAACTTTGACAAGGGCCAAATTGTGATGGCTAGACGACTGGGTTAGAGCATCTCCAAAACTGCAGCCCGTGTGGGGTGTTCCCGGTTTGCAGTGGTCAGTACCTATCAAAAGTGGTCCAAGGAAGGAAAAGCGGTGAACCGGCGACAGGGTCATGGGTGACCAAGGCTCACTGATGCACGTGGGGAGCAAAGGCTGGGCCGTGTGGTCAGATCCAACAGACGAGCTACTGTAGCTCAAATTGCTGAAAAAGTTAATGCTGGTACTAATAGAAAGGTGTCAGAAAACACAATGCACCGCAGTTTGTTGCGTATTGGGATGCTGAAAGCGTCTACAATTGGCACGTGAGCATCAGAACTGGACTATGGAGCAATGGAAGAAGGTGGTTTGGTCTAATGAGTCACATTTCCTTTTACATCACGTGGATGGCCAGGTGCGTGTGCGTCGCTTGCCTGGAGAACACATGCCACCAGGATGCACTACGGGAAGAAGTCAAGCCGGCGGAGGCTATGTGATGCTTTGGACAATGTTCTGCTGGGAAACCTTGGGTCCTGCCATTCGTGTGGATGTTACTTTGACACGTACCACCTACCTAAACATTGTTGCAGACCATGTGCACCCTTTCATGGCAACGGTATTCCCTGACGGCATTGGCCTCTTTCAGCAGGATAATGCGCCCTGCCACAAAGCAAAAATGGTTCAGGAATGGTTTGAGGAACATAAGTTCAAGGTGTTGACTTCAAATTCCTCTGCTGCTAACGTCTTGGTGCCAGATACCACAGCACACCTTCAGAGGTCTAGTGGAGTCCATGCCTCGGTCAGGTCTGTTTTGGTGGCAAAAGGGAGACCTACACAATATTAGGCAGGTGGTCATAATGTTATGGCTGATCGGTGTATATGTGCATACAGTATTACTGTATCACATTTAAAGATACAGTCATTACTAACCACATGATATTTCATACAGACCATAAAAATACAGGATGGATGATAAGAACGCATGTTGTTGCTTAGCATTGATCCAAATGTCAGGGCAAATGCAATGGGAACTCGCCATTACATCTCAATGATTATCGCCTTGGCATCTAAGCGTGCTCAGTTGTAATATGCTGTGAATGGATGGCCATAGGGGTTCATTAGTGCATCAGCCTTCTGTCGAGGGCTCTGATTTCACCTCTGATCTACACTAATTTGATTCTGGATGAGGGGAGGTTGAGGGAGATGAGACGCAGCTTTGGGCCATGGGAAGTTTTGTCAGACACCACATCAGTGCTGTTTTCTGTTACATCCACACATGTATCTTCTAATCAACTTACAAGCGGCGTAATAACAGTGGGTGCTGCATTGAAAACCCCACACCCGTGTTTCGTAGAATGAAATGCAATGGCGCCAATCAGAATGGTTCATAGGGGTTTTCCCAATGTTTTGACTGCGCTGATAATCGTGTTTTGCACATACAGTAGCATCATCCGACTGCGGCTGGTGCGTGGGGAGGAGAATTCGGGCAACAACACTCAACGACAACCGTGTTAGCATTTTCCTCTCAATACCTCATTATTTACAACCCCCCCCCCCGTTCTCTGTCTCTCCCTCTCTCCCCCCGCTCTCATTAGGTCACTTTGTGGTGATTTGTCAGTGTGCCTGTGTTGATTAATTGGCCGAAGGCGCCCCTATATTTGGGTCCTGTCAACGGGGCTCCAGAGCCAGAGCCGCCCCACTGAGCCGCAGCACCACCCAGGTGGGCCTATTTGGGCTAAATGAGCTGTGAAGGGTCTCCACTCTGCCTGCCCCACCCGCTCCATGTCTCCACGCAAACGCACAGAAGAAAACGTACACGCCCGCGCGCGCACACCCACCCACCCACCCACCCTCTGCCATGCACGCCTGCATTCCCACATGATTTGTCACACCCCATCAATACACAATAAGTTACAGCCACTCTGGCCTGTCAATAGGCCTGTCTTCACCGTGTCCCCCACCCCTGCCTGACAGCCTGAGGGGATGTGTGTGTGTGTGTGTGTGTGTGTGTGTGTGTGTGTAGGAGTGTACATTAGAGGTGGGCACTAATATGAAAAGTCCCTGTCGATATCAGATGCATTATTTATTCATTTCTGTTATTGATAACAAATATTAATTATATAAGGTCAATGCACATTTGCCATTTACAGTCATGTTCCAGAACAATGAAACATTTAACGTGTCATCTACCGTATTGCTTGTTGAAATGAGCTAGCAAGGTAGCTAATTTTACTGGTTACAGATAACAGTTGACAAATATATGTTTTTTTCTGGTAACAATTCTAGATAATGCATGCCTACTGTCAGTAAAAAAGGAAATCTGGATTACAATGTGCTTTTAAGACACCTGCTGAAGCCACAGATACTAGCTAACTTAGATAACTGCTAACTTGAACTAGCTAAACTTCAGTGATGTTTATTTGCAAACTCAACCAGCTGATTCTTGCACTGACAGCAATGCACACAGATGGCATTAAGGTAGATTTGTGTCCCCAAGCAAATGGCTCGTACATAAGACGTCCTCAATTGAGGCTTCAAATTCGATTAACTCAATATAATTGAAGGCAGACTACTGCAACCTGATTGGCTGAGCACAGTGTGAAACATCCGGAAGCTGTCAAAATATCCCCAAATTATGCCAGAAAGAGGTTATTAAGCTTTTGGATGAAAACAAAAGAAGTTAGCTAGTCGTTTCAGTTTCTTACATCTTAACAACTCAAAAGTATCTTCAAAGGATTAACGACATCCCCACATGACCCTCTCATTTTGATATCAAATGGTATCAATATCATTTACAATTATCAATATTGGCGCCCACCAACGGCACACACGTGTCCATGCACTGCATGTGTATAAGGTGTCATACACAGTGGTTATGTACGTCATTCAGAAGCACACCCTCATTTCTGGCCTTGAAAGAATGTGCCGGCTTGTGCTTGAACGCATGTGAATGTGACGCCCTTGCTGCTGGATTCATGTTTTTTTTTCTCCTGTCACCCGGAATGAGACCTTGCTGGAGGAGAGGACCCAGTTCTCTGTGATTTAATCTGAGTCACCATAAACTTTACATCTGGATGGGAAAAGTGTTTCCATCACTGTGGAGAGACCCTAGTAGGAAGTAACTCCATCCCCTCATAAGCCAAGTTCATCAAGGAATGGAGCGATGACTATAAGAAAAGAGCCAATGTAGCAGAGATTACGAAAGTAAGCTGAACTGATCAGAAACATATAGAACATCAACCACCACTATGCTTTACTTGATCACACATCTGGGAAAAAGTTCCAGAGAAAATATTGTTCAATTTTACTAATGACCATGCAGTTATAATGACCTCCACAGAAGTATTTTTAAACTTACGATGGCAGAGTTGATTTTGAAAGATCACATTTTAAACATGAAAATAAATAATATTGTTCTGAACAGGCAGCTGGTGCTGTAGCTCGCAACAGACTGATCCCATTAAACCGAAAACACACGGAAGGTGAGTGTTAATGGTGTCATTATTGTAAACATAATTTTGAACTTGTCAATTCAGATCAGGCCTTTGCAGTGCATATTGCTGCCAGAAAAAAATAAAATAAGGTTGCTTTATACTTTAATTGTAATTTTTTTCACAGGCAAAAAGTCTAAATACTGTATTTTGAGATTATTCTCAAAATATAATTTCAAGAATAAAGTGAAAATTGTACCTCCAGGTTTTATTTGTTTTTACTTATCCACTCACCGTCCATTTTGGCCCTTATAGGCCTAGTCGAAGCTAAAATTGTTCTCATGGTGGTTAATTATGGATGGTTTGCTTTACTTTTCGGTTTGAGGCATTGGGATTTATTTGTGTCATTAAGCCATCTAGATGGTTTTGCTTTTTTGTACCTACCACATGGCCGATGAACCACAGAAATCTCTAGACAGTGTGATTACCAACGTACTTACTCGCTGTGCACTTTTAATGTTGATATTGTCAGTTAAATTATTCACCCTATGTAGCGTATAGGTTTTACCTAAATACATATCACAATATCAGAGGTAACTTTGCAAACCGACAATTTTTGTTGTCAGTGTATCATTTATGTATTTGACCAGAATAGCACATATAGACGTGAGATTATGATGATGTGTTGGTGCTTGCAGCATGTCTGTTCTCTTTCACTCACTCAAATGCATTCAGTTACAACACGTAACTGCGTGAGTATGCAAATTATTTGCTTTTGCATTCACACAGATTAAAGGTACCAATTAAATCAACCATTAGCAATGGACTTCATCAAAAATCTATCTTAAGGTTGCTGTAGTACTAATTTCAATAATATGCAATATTATATGTCATTTTAACACTAACTTCAGAGTCAACATGTAGTTTTAACTCTCATTGCAGAGTTAACATGTAGTTTTAACACTCATTTCAGAGTTAACATGTAGATTTAACACTAATTCCTGAGTTAACATTTAGTTTTAGCACATAGTTGTCTGGGCTACCCAAGCCAAAATCATTGCTACAGTGGCCTATGTGACCAGGCCAGGGCTGACGCAACATCAGCTACAGTGAGCGTGCCCACCAGGATACAAATTAGTGCGTTAAAGCGGGCCTTGGAAATGCACAGAACGGCCGTAAATCCTACAGGGTGCAAAATACAGCCTTTACCATGCATGTCCAATCCCATCTATTTAGTCTAATTACAAACACCGTACAGGTAATAAAAGGCTGCCTTTCATCCATTCTGACACTTCATCCCAGGAAACTTAAGTAATGCCCATTAGCATCCATAAATCCTTATGAGAGCGATGATCTGTGTGTGTCTCTGATCCAGGTGTGGGCCGCAGATTCCACACAAAAACATGAACCAAGCTCACGAACCCGAAGCCTGATTCCTGATTTGACATGACCAAAGCGTGACTTCTGATTGGACGAAATCGAAGACGAAAGATATACACACAAAATGAAGTGCGAACAGGCACCAGGCGAGCTAACCAATTGCTTTGAGGCTGGCAGGCTTACCTGCACCCCTGCCCGCTCCGCGGGCTCAGCCCGTGTCACTCGCCGACAGAAACGCCCATCATGCCTGAGACAGGGCGGAACGTGGCTGCCCGTGTTTTCACTTTCCAGCGTCACAGCGCGTGACTCGCTAAGGTAAACAGTGCGCGCTCAGCGGTCACAGATTCCCGATCGCCTTTGAGTGCAGCACACCTGAAGCTCAACCTGACACTCACCGCGGAGTGAACCGAGCACCATGGAAGAACGAGGGGAGCCAGGCGAAGCGAGGCAGAAAGAGAAAGAAAAATAGAGAGAAAGAGAAATGTCTGGGCTTGATGAATTCAGGAGTCATGCCCCCATGGTACATTATATATCTCTTCACCTTTCTGGCTAATAGAAGACGGATGCATCATTACGTCTGCTTTCTGAACACACACCTACATGCCCACGACAGAGACCTATTCCTGTACCAGAACACTGCCTACAAACAATGTGATGTTAAAGGGCTAATCAGCCCTTGAAACATCAGTTGCCTTTCCTATTATTTGAAATACAAATTGTCCCTTTAAACCCACATGTAGTGATCTGCTTGTACTGACCATGGTCCGATTTCCCAAAAGCCTGTCAAGTCTAAATTCCACGTAAGGATCTTTGTTAAATCTTGGAGCTTTTTCTCAAAGCCATCATTACCAGGGCCGTCGCCAGGAATCCTGGGACCCTTGAAAATATGTTCATGGGCCCCCTTATCCATGGGCCCCCTTATCCATGTTGGGTTGCCCCTTATAACCCCCTTATCGTTGGGTTGCAAAACAATCAGGTCTTTTTTTTTCCTCCATATAGGAACGTTTTATAAACAACTGCATATCTTCTTTTAAGACATAGGTAAGCACAATATTTATCAGCCATGTTGTCAAACGTTTGTGGGATAAATGAATGGCTGAACCAGATTCCAAGGGGAAGCAGGTGAGTATTGGTTAATTGGTATATTTGACACATATTTTTCTAAAAGTTAGTGTTTGGAGTTTTTGCACCTGTTACTTATGTGGTCCTTCCAGTTTATAGGATTTAGTTAGACTTAAAAATACATCTTCCTGAGCCCGGCAATCATTCTCAATGCAGGTTGTGGAGGGTGATTAAAAGTTCGAACCAACAAAAAAAAGGAAAGACACTTCACTTCACAAACCACCATTGAGGTTGATTAAACGTAAAGTTGTAAACCAAACAGCTGTAAGAGGATTTTGAATGTACAGCTTTGCTTAAGAAAAAGTTAAGCAAACTCCCAATCCCATTGCCGCTGGTAGCATGTTGAATCTGTTTTTTCTTTTGCAGTGTGAGTTTCTTGTTGGCATTCTACTTTTACAGTATACCTCAACGGAATGGCATAAGCCACAGGAACCTAAGTAAACAAACACGCACACACAAGTGCACGCAGACACAGTCATACAAAGAGACATCCCGCAGACCTGACAGCATATCACTTCACCCTTCAGACTGAGAATCAACGCCTGCACAAAGCCACACCTGGAACTCACACATTGGATGTCAGGCACGGCTTTCACAAAGAAAATGATAATCCATCAACTTTGTAAAAGGAGTGTGTTTTCTATTACAGGGATTACTCTGCTACCAAAACAGACGTTTAAAAAAGCAACCAAAGTGTAGAGTATGGTAAATTGATTTATTATCTTTTAAGCCGATGGCTGTGCTGGTTTTTGGATAAGCGGTGGCTTTGTGTCATAAACAATTACTGTTCCCCACTTTCAACGGAAGCCTGCTAAATGTGACTGCAGTCGGAGCGCAAGCCGATTGGCTCCTTTCAAATGCCTTGATTGACAGCTGTGTTCTAGGAGGCGGGACTTTGTCTCCCTTCTCTTCATGCTTGTTTTGATAACTGCAAACCCCAACATACCCCCCTTCCATCCTCTATATTGTGATTTTCTATTCTTTATTTAAGGATTATGCAGCTCTTCTCTGTCACATGTTCGCTGCATTGTACCCTCTTCAGTCTCTTAAGAATAACACGCTCACACTTCAAAGCTACTCCACTGCAATTGTTGTCTCAGTCCCCTATTATAAAACAAGGCATTTTTAGAGAAAGGCAGTAATTGTGCAAAAAAAGTGGTTCAAATGGCTTTGTAGCATTACTGCAGGCTTTTCTTCATTTCACCCCCATACACCAGCGCTGAAAGGTCTCTGCAATTTAAGTTCTGCTTTCATCCGTCATAAAAGCTGCGTCTGTGAGTGAGTCGTGGGTGAGAAGAAACGCACCCTGTCTACTCTACACATGTGAATACATACCCACAATGCTTTGGGTACAGAGGCCAAAAGAGCCTTTTTTCTCTGGAACACAATCACTGAGTTGTACGTCTCTGAGAGGTGTGACATTCTGACAGCACTGATGTTCCATTTGACTAATTTCGGCCTCAAAGTGGAGTTGATTCACTCTCACAGGGACACACCGCAGAAAGGTCAAACTGGGTTTTTCTTCTTGTTTGAAAATGTCAACCTCAAAGAGGATGTGGTTTGTATCAAAGGGAAAGTGAGTGCTCACTGGCCTGGTAGCCACAACCATTTCCATGTTCCAATGGTAAAGAGGCACACCAAAATGGACTCAATCTGGAAGTTGCTGGCAAGACAGTCAGTTATAAGGTGTATTCACCAAAGACGAAACACAAGTATTTATTGTGTCAGTTCAGCGATAAACACCAAAACACTCTGTAAGCTCATCACCAAGCTCAGGACCCTGGAACTAAATACCTAACCTATGCAACTGGATTCTGACAGGCCGTCTTCGTGTGGTGAGGGTAGATAACAATACATCCACCACGCTGACGGTCAACATCGGGCCCCTCAGGGGTGATGACTTGGTCCCTTCCTGTAGTCTTTTTTTAATCACGATTAAATGGCTGCTCATGACCCCAACGCCATTATTGAGTCACAACGGTGGTAGGCCAGCCATGATGACGCGACCGCATTGACAGGACTGATGTTGAGCAGTAAGAAAATGTCAGATTCCTCGGTATCAACATCACAGAGAAAAGCACATGGACCACAGAAAGTGGTAAAGAAGGCTCATCAGTGCTTCACCACTAGTAGGCAAGGTGCTTCAAAGGCAGGTGGGAAGGTAAGAGTGCCCTCTGGAACCTCTACACCAGGTGGTGTCAGAGGAAGGCCCTCCAGAAACCCAGGTCATGGAATGTTCTTCGTGCTACAGCATAAAATGCATGACAATCATTTTATGCTGTGCATCATGTCCAGAACTAACAATACCCTGTACAGCTTCTACCCCAAAGCCATAAGACTGACCCAGTACAGCTTCTACCCCCAAGCCATAAGGCTGACACAGTACAGCTTCCACCCCCAAGCCATAAGACTGACCCAGTACAACTTCAACCCCTAAACAATAAGACTGACCCAGTATAGCTACTGTACTATTGTCTAGTCACCTCACCCCTGCTGATGTGTACAGAAACATCGAGCACCTTGTAAATGTTAAAATGTCAATTTCTCTTTCATTAGATTGATGATCCTAAAAGAGAAAAAAAATAAACTGATCTAATAAATTGCCAACAATACTTTACCCCTAGTAGCCATAACTGAAATGCACTGTATGTACAATCTCAGCATCTGTGGTAGTGAAGAGTTGATATTCAACCATGGCAATTTGCTATGCAAATGAGAGAACACATTCTAAACTCCCAGTCTGTGCCACACATACACACACACAACATCCTTGGACATGTGTTTTATGTCACATGTAAAGTGTGTGTGTATGTGTGTATGTGTGTATTTGTATGTGTGTGCGTGCTTTCATGTGTGCGTGTGACTGAGTTAGCAGGCTGCAGATAGTGGCCACTGGGAAATCAAGGAGCACTTTGTCATGCATCCTTAAATGTGTGACACAGCCTCCCGGGAGACGGCGGCTGATTGGTCTAGGAGGCGTCATAGAAAGATTGGTGAGTGACAGGCGTGAGGGGACAAGGGAGAGGGGGGTGTGGAGGGTTAGAGACACAGGACAGGATTGTGACATCTCAGGGCGTCAACCTGTCACCAGCAGCTGGCGACGTGTCGTCATGCTGCCAAACCAGGACATGAGGGAGAATGACGACATCAGGAAGTAGACGACGCCAATCAAAACCCTCTGTCACCGAGTGCACTGACCATTCAGAAAGCTGGAGCTTCATGTACCGACAAATCAAAAGCATCCAGGGTTGAGTACCATTCAGCATGCAGAAGAGCAAAAAATAAAATAAATTAGATCTAATTTGTATCTATGCGAATGTACAAACACATGAGACCTAATAAATCTAATTAGAGTCATTTTGGCCTAACAGGCCTTGGGCATGGCACCACACCAGTCCCCTGACCTTACTTCACAGGCTGGGTGGCTAATGCATGGTCCAAGGCACATTCACTTCCATTGGCTGTGAAAGTCACTCACACTATGAGGTCATTCTGCTTAACGCCACGCTGGAACGACATGTTAAAGTTGTACTTGGAAACTAGGTCGTACCTGGGATCCGCCCAAACACTTCAATGAATCACCAGTGTGTCTATGAAAAATAGTGGCAGTAGAAGAAACAACAGGGGGGCCACGTATAATTAAGTGTGTCCTTCATATTTACTCTGTCTTAATGAGCTGCTAGGAGTGGGGGGATTGGTTGTCAGAGGTTTCTTGTATTTCCATCAGAAGGAAGTGGGCACAGAGCGAAAGAAGGTGCTTCACTTCCCCCCCGATACCCCTTTTCCTATTAGACCCCACCGCTCCCCTGCACTGAGAGGAAGAGGGGGATTTGCGCTGGCATCGCATTTTTTGGTCCAATTAATAGATTGCCAGTGTGTTGCATATTTTGCATGACAAAGGAGGGTAATATTCAACTGCCATTCGTAATGAAAATGCACTTTGCAAATTAAAAACTGCCGAAACCCAATTTTGTCTACCTCTTTAGGAAATAAACAGTCCTTAACCAATTAGAGCGCATTGTAATAATTCCGTGATATATTGCGGGTTGTTTAACTTTCAAAACTGGGCTAACCCATATTAAGGTCACAATCCATCATGTCTCGCGTGTGGAGCCGTGGAGTAATGGCTGTTGTATTAGCTGCTTTTGATGATAGTATGAAAGAAGTATTAGCACTTGTCAACAAAACTGCTTACAACATAACATTAGCATGCATGAGCTGCGTCGCCTATTCGTTATGTTGGCAGCTCCACACACACGCGGTTACAGCCTTATAAAACACTGTGTCGGCCTGGAGCGAATGTACACTGTTTGGTTTTGTGATAGAGTGGCGACACGTAAACCTCTGTCTCCTCTGCTTGCCGTGCAAACAGACGCGGCGAGTCCACACCGAAGCACCGAAACTGGCTTGGTATTCAGGAGCAGACACGCATGTTGGCTACCATCGCACTTATCAATTAGCTATCCCTTTGTCATAGCACAACACAAACATCCACAGAGAACGGTGAGGATGAGGAACGGAATGGAAGAGAGAGAGAGAGAAAGAGAGACGGCAACAGAGATGAAAGAGATGGAGAGAGACAAAGGTAGAGATGACGAGAGACGAAAGACAGAGATGAAGAAAAATAAAAACAGAGAGAGAAAGCCAAAGAGGGAAAACAGAGTCTGAGGACTGAAACAGAAAAGAGGGATGGGGAATGAGAGAGGGATGGTTAGAGAGGAAGAGAAAGAGAGAGAGATGAACACAGAGCGACACGGGCAGCAGTAAGAGAGGTGTAGGCTGAGAGATGCAGGGTGGTGACATTTTCTGTCACAAACAGGCACTCTGCCGGGCGTCGTGAACGGCTCCCCCTCTGTGAGCCAAGAATGCACTTAGCTCAACGAGAGTAAATGAATCGCCCTATTTTGACTTCTACCATTACACTTCAACCTGATAGCAGTGTCGAGCAGAGTGGCCCTTTGTTCAACAATCAGGATCCCGCATGCTTAAACATCTACGGCTCCTGTTTTAATTACACTATTTAGAATAGGGGAGGAGATCATCCTGACTGGAGCCCCTGCATTACAAAGGCCATGCATTCAGCCTGCCCTGCCCTGGCCTGTCCTTGCCCCTGCTTACCCCCCTGCCTCCCTCCCCCTGCCTGACTGCCTGTATCTGCCCACCTGCCTCTGGTCGTATTCCAGCCTGCCGACTAGCAACTTTATTCACGCTCTGACTCCAATAACAAATCCAGAAGATTAAAGAGGAGTCCCACTATCATCCATTTGAAATTTTCTCTCAGCTGAGAAATTTTACGCTGGAAAGAAAAACATTGGTTTAGAAGACTGCTTCCTCACATTTACATTCAAGTAATTTACAGTGGGGGGTGTAAACACTGGTCCCTCGTGTGAATCGAACCCATTAAGGTGTTGTAAGCACCAAGCTCTATACACGGATCACAACTGACCAAACAAATCCTACAGACCCTAGTTTTACCACAAATGACTATTTCTTATACAGTCGGGTGTGGCATAGAAAATCACAGCACACGTCCACCTCTCCTGGCTTAGAGTCGAAGAGAGATTGATGGCAATGATTTTTTTTTTGTTTTGTAAGAAATGTTGTGTTAAATGTACCCAGATGTCTGTTCACACACTTAACACACAGCTCAAACACCCATCGGTACCCTACAAGACATGGCACCGGCGGTCTATTCACAGTCCCCAGGTCCAGAACGCCGGATGGGAGACACATCCACCTGAGGTAACTCTCGCTAGCAAGAAAAAAAAAAAAAGTATTAATCAACACCTTGCGGGAAGACAGGGGTTTGTGGAGAGGCAGACAGACACTATTTGGTTTTGCTTATTTTATTTGTATTGTGTATATTACGTAGTTCTGCTGTGGCGTGTTCAGTATCTATATGGTCTTTATCATTGTGGAGTAGCTTGGCTTTGGAGCAGAAAGGTGATTCTGATGACCATCCTATCGACCTGCTTCAACTGAACCTCATGTTGATTGATTGTGGTCGGTGGTGATATGTGTGACAAAGTGTGGATCACTTTTTTTGAAAAGTTGTTTTAAGATGTGTGGGAACAGCATATATATTTTTTTTCGGGGGAGGGGTGGCATTGTATGCCGTTCTTTACTGAATGCGATATTCAACATTGTGTATGGCTTAGTTTATTCCTTTACCAGGCTCAGCAAACACATCTTCATCGTCTCCACTCTGTTTCCCTGAACACTGAAAGGGAGTGCACATCTATCCTCCTTAAGCCTTAAACATATGGCGACGTAGCACACAAGTAAACATCTGCGCGTTTAGCAGACCGCCACGCAGTTTAATGGAGCTGACTGCATGGCCGATCCCACAGTCAGCTCCCAACACACCAGGTGCACACCACGTCCAGGTTTAGTTTCTTTAGGCCTCCATATTACACACATTATGCCTCCCTCGGAGGGTATCAGCAGAAATCCTCTCGCAGCGTTCCGGGCAAACAGACTGATACCTCCCAGCCAAAACCCCAAATCCACGTCTCCCCACGTAGATGTACCTACTGGACTATGTCCTCACGAGCCCAACACACACGCACAACCAAGTAAACACTCACACACATGTAAACAGACACACAAACACACACGCACACACACACACACACATTTAGAAACACAAAAAAACAAACACCTTTATAGAGCAGAGTCAGCCTGAACACCTTGACTAGGTGTTTTTGGTATTGATCTATTGATGGGGAGCCAACGGTAGCTAGAGACTATTACAGAGATCTATTGAACACTGCCTCTGATTACTCAGTTCCCGGGGCTCGCCACTGGTTGATTTTCAAATTCTCTCTCTCCTTCACTCTCTGTGCGTCTCTCTCTCTATGATTATTCACATGTATTTAACTCTCCAACAGCCGTCATTAACCGCGTTGCACAGGGCTATACATTGAGCCAAATTACAGCGCTTTGACACACGACACCCAACAGGAAGACAGGCCAACGATCAGGATAAAAGCCTCTGCTCTTTTCATGAATAATGGCAGCCATATAACCATATAGAGCAATCAGCGCTTTCTCTATGACAAGGGGAGGGACTGGCTGTGTGTGTGTGTGTGTGTGTATGTGTGCGTGTGTATTCATGTGCATTTGCAAAGGCTATCTGTCTCCGTGTGTGTGTTTTGTGTGGGGTGATTTTAGATGTCAAGGTCCCAGATATTTTGCAGTGGTCAACCTGACCACACACAAGTGAACTGTAAGAATGCTCATTGGTACCTATAGTTAATGCTAGGACATTTTTGGGTCAATACTCATACTGTCCAATTCAGTGGGCAGAATGACCATAACAGGCTAACATTACAAGATCTCATTGTTTTATAGTTATACGACAGATATCTGCCAATTTTGTGAGTTCTCACTCTTCAGAATTTAGGCAATCAGTCGTTCTGCGTGATTCAACAATCTTGCTGAATATACCTATATATTTAGCAGAGCCAATCGCATTTAGAAAAGCATTCAGGAGGTTTTTTGTATTTCTATGTTGACATTTCAGACTTTTCCTATACCAAAGGCATCAACCCATACAAAATGTCCATCACTGACAATCCATATAATAGATCACGCTTCCTGTTTCGTCAACTCTGATATCTGGTAACGGCGGTGGCGTTTTGCAGGGGAAGAGTTGATAGAATATTAATTCCTGTTAACAAAAGGCTTATATTTCATGTGGCTGGAACCTGATAAACTCCGCTGTCCCAGCTGATCCTAATTACAGTGATCAGTGTTAAATAGTGGAGATGTGTAATAATAGGTTTGGCAATGGCAAAATGAGCCCTTAAAAACTCACTGCCTTCTACAACGGGATGATGACTCCTTTCTCTTGCAGTCAAACACATGGAACGGCTTGACCGCTTATAAATGCACATTTACTGTGAATGCAAATTCATGTGTGCCACTGCATGCAGTACCACACGCAATCACATGTGCCCAAACGTATTATATATATATATATATATATATATATATATATATAGTATATACTGTATGATGTACATACACGCAATAACAATGATAACACTTAGTAGAGTAGCTAACTGGCAGCAAAAGTAAAACATCATTGAGTAAAATCTACCTACTATTAATAAGTTATGTGTTTGTCCCGCCTAGCTATCTTAAGATGAATGCGTTAATTTTAAGCTTCTCTGGACCATCCACTAAATAACGGAAATGAAAAATAATCCAAAGTTTTAAGGCATACTATAACTAAATATGGCAATTATTTTGTTTGAGTTCGTTAGGAAGCAAGAGGGAATAAATATTTAGGAACCTAAAAAAACACAAATATGGCTTTACATATTTCTATATATTTTTGACAGTAGATGTCCCTAAGCCAGATAAGGTTCTTTGAGAAATCCAAATGCTTAATTTGCAACAGATTCTAGTCAAAGGAAGTGCAGAATAAATAATATGACACCAATGACTACCTTCTCTCAACCACTTTGAATACACACATATCAAGAATTCAACACAATGAAATAAACGTGTAACTGGATAAAAAAAACAAATGAAAAGAAATCGCCACAACCATATTAGGGTCTATGAAAAGCAATCAGGATCAGCCGTTTCAAATCAGTGACCATTGAAGAAGAAATGTGACGGTTGACAGTTCCTTAAATACAGGCCTCATCATGATCTCAGGGGCCTTATTAGAGAACACAATTAAGAGTGATTCAACACGGTGTATCAGAGGCCACCTACGGTTCTAAACGGTGGGGGAAGTGGGGGAGGGACTTGCCACTTCTACTGTATACCAGTGGCAACACAAAACACCTTCAAGGTGTGTGCGTGAGTGTGTGTGTGTGTGTGTGTGTGTGTGTGTGTGTGTATTTGTGTAGCATGGAGCAGACATACACACACAAAACAGTAGAACACAGGAAGATGACACATTGGAGATGAAAAGGTGTGTGTGTCTGTGTGTTTGTGTGTGTGTGTTTGCGTGCGTGTACAGGGCCAGCTGTTGCTGTAGCCTGTGGTCTGGTTGCAGATGGCTGTAGGATGGGCTGCTAGTGATCTCCTTCCAATCACAAGACATCACACACAACTACCCGGACACTGTTCACAGGCAAGAAAAGGGCAGGCACACCTGAGTGACACACACTCGCACCCACGCGCACACACACATACACACACAAATTCATAGATGCACACCCTTGTAACATCTCCATTACAGACACAAACAATGAGTCCATGGAGAAAAGATAGACCAGATGACTGTCCATCTCCCTCCCTCTCTCTCTCTATCACAACTCCTCTCTCTCTATCACTCTCCCACTCTCTCTCTATCACTCTCCTTCTCTTTCTCTATCACTGTCTTTCAATCTCTGACGCTTTCTTTATCCCCCTCTCCCATGTGTACTGGTGTCTGACCAGGTACAGGCCTCCAGGGACTTGTCTTGGTGTACACTGCCATCTTGTTGTCAAAGCTGCAATGACACATTCCCTTCTGGTTCCAAAGGGAACCTGTTTTTCTGGCTCGGCTGGGCTGTGGGTCCACATTTCACACTGGGCTACAGTGACTGTTCATTTCAGACATGGGCCTCCAGGCTAGGTCCATTGCCTTATTTCCCTCCAGTTCATCCCACCAATCAGGGACCGGTTTAGAGACACCGGTGGGGGCAACATTCAGGAGATATCGTAGAGATGGTTAGAGGCCTCCAACAGCCAAAGTGGTCCTCGGACATTACAGCTGCCATTTCGACGTAGTCAGCTGGGTCGGACAGTCAACTTCCTCCGTCCTGGTGACCCGGCAAACTGAGTGTGATGGTCAACCGGCTTTTCTTTCTTCATGATCTGATTCGCAGTCATGTTAAACCAGGTCATCGAGGATGAAGATGGAAGTGGCACCGGCAGACCACATTAAGATGCCTTTGACGGCGATATCACGGACCCTGTATTGAACAACACATGGGGACGTAGAAACGTCTCTAGGGACAAAACATCCCTGGTAAAGAGCAGCAGCTCCCAATCCATTCAGCTCTGGCAACAACCGTGTCACCGCTCGCTGAGGACAACCATTTGCAGAGTTGCTGAATTTCTTTAGTACAATGCCTTGCAGCTCAATTACCCCACTAACGCTACCGATTACCAGTTTTTGGATGACACAAATGAACAGCTGACCCCCAGCAGTGTGCCCTCGGACCGCATGTTCAAAACATAAGCAGAGAGTGTCAGTTAAGATGACAGATTTGAATCACAATTGGAATATCTGTGTACTTCCTGAATGGGATGGAATACAAATGGAAAAGAACCCAACCCTGCTTGATAATAAATATACAGTACTGTACACAGTGAATATTTTGTCCAATCCATATTGTAGTCTTTGTTCAGAGAATCTGTCATTCGGAAACATTGTTAAAACAGTTAAACATTCTTCGCAGGGAAACAGTATAGTGTTTAGTAGAGCTCCAGTAATCTGGCAAACAGTTCAAATATGACACTAGCACACATAAAATGCCTAAGCCTGTGTCCCAATCTTTAAGTGTTTTTAATTGAAGTCCCTCTGCCCTGTGGTTAATGCACCCATGACCACGGCATCCCTGTGGTCTTAGCATAGCTTAATGCTAACAGCCATGGAACAGTATTCATATCCAACCATGCTAAGCGCTAGTCTTCTTATCCCAAATGTCACCTTATCCCTACATAGTGCACTAATTGTCGTCACAGCTCTATGTGCCCCGGGGAAAAGTGGCATGCTACATGGGTGCTGTTTTGCCGCTGAACCCTCGTGGCCCGTGGAGCAGAAAACCAGAGAAGTGTGCAGCGTGTGACAATCACGCGTTCCATAACGTTAGATAAATCACCATGCAGGGAAGGAGATCCCAGCCGTACAGCTTTATAGGCTGATGGGTTAGTTAAACGGGGGACATGGAGGGAGGCGGGGGTGGAATGAGGGGTTTAGGGGTATAGTTAATGGGACATCTGGTTCAAGCTTTTTCCCCATAAGCCTGGGAATGATGTAAACACACATACATACAGACACACATGGAAGCACGCGCACACACACCCGCATGAACGTGTATGTATATACAACAACACGTTCTGGCATCACGAACCTGCTCCATGCTTGTTCTGCCACACTGCCAAAGTTGTGAAACACAAACATACGGACCCTGAAATGGATGGACACAAGAGCATACGCATACTCACAATAACATTGGATGTGGATACTTCCATGTGGATACTGTGCAAATGTGGTTTTACTTCCAATGTACTGTGGTCTGACGAGGTCATCAGGTGTGACTTAGGATGTGTGTCACTGTGGTCTGGTGAGTGTGATTTTATGTGTGGTACTGTAGTCTGACGAGGTCATCAGGTGTGACTTAGGATGTGTGTCACTGTGGTCTGGTGAGTGTGATTTTATGTGTGGTACTGTAGTCTGACGAGGTCATCAGGTGTGACTTAGGATGTGTGTCAC
>JACXGI010015094.1:0-17946 GCA_016801175.1 Esox masquinongy
ACCAGGAAGTTTTAGAGCACTTCATGCTTCCTGCTGCTGACCAACTTTATGGAGATGCAGATTTCATTTTCCAACAGGACTTGGCACCTGCACACAGTGCCAAAGCTACCAGTACCTGGTTTAAGGACCATGGTATCCCTGTTCTTAATTGGCCGGCAAACCCACCTGACTTTAACCCTACAGAAAATCTATGGGGTATTGTGAAGAAGAAGATGCGATACGCCAGACCCAACAAGGTTGGGTCAATGCTGTTCTGGTGCTATTGCTTTGCTATTGCTTTGGTCTGAATCTGCGGGATAACCACACCCCATTCATTTGAATATACCAGATGGAAATGTGTCATTATGAAATAAATGTGGCATTATGAAATACAAGTCCCATGAAATAAAAAAATGTGTCATTATGGAAAAAATGTGGCATTATGAAACACAAGTCCCATGAAATGTGGCATTGTGAAAAAAAAGTCCCTTGAAATAAATAAATGTGTAATTATGAAATAAAATTAGTCCTTTAAAAACATAATTTTTAATAAAAAACTATTTATTTATGTATTGACTAATTTATATATTTACATTTATATATTTACTGCCTCGTTTATTTATTTCAGGATTTATTTCATAGCCATATTTATTTATTTAACACTAAGTTAAATGGCATTCCGTAGTCGAGTAGATACAGGTCCATAACCAGAACAAACGTGTAGGACGGGCATTTGATTTCCAAGGGGGGGCACGTTTATCCTATTCGCCAATAATGATAAGTAACTTCAGCATGATGGATGGAAAGCTAATAATTTCTAGCATGTATGGCTGCCTAATGCTATGGGCTATTAGGCTATTGTCATTCGACGTAACCATGCCATAGTTACAGTGGAACAAAGTGATTTAACAAGAGGCTTGCAACACTAATTACAGAAACATGAATATATGGCGAATGAAACCATCAAGGATGTACAGAACCATTGTGCAGGATGACATGACGCTGCAACACAAAGCCAGATGTACATTTATGGAGTTAGATGTGTCTCAATATTCGTAAATATCTAGAAAATCTGTGTGTATATTCATCACAACTCACAAATAAAAATAGGATTTGTAAATGTGAAAAAATATTTTGTAAATAAAAACATTATCTGTAAATATATAAACATGTTTCACAAATATAAATAAAATCTGTGAATATGTAAAAACATATTTTACAAATAAAACACAAATCTGTAAAACATTTACAACTGTTGCTTAACATTTACAAGTGTTGACTTATATTTACAGATCTTAAGTTTATTTACGGATCTGAATTTTATATTTACAAATTTTTGCCACACATTTTCCTTCGGTCGACAAGTTCTCATGTGTGTGTTTTCAGTCAGAGGGCTTGCTTGGTGAGACTTATGGAATATCCGGACTGGAGCCTGGTGGAGTCTATAGATAGCTAGGACACGTTTTTCCTGAAATGTAAGTATAACGTTTATTTGTATAACAATATTTGACAGCATCATCAATGGGTAATACTATGCCAAGCGTGTTTTCGACTTCAGGCAACTAACTCAAGCACAGTTAGTTATGTCAGCCTACATCTGGTTGGCTAGCTAGCCAGCTAGTAGGCTACTGTAGCAGAACAAAAGTAATGAAGGTATCTAACCCAACGACACGACTGACTAGATAACGGTATGTTGTTGACTAGCACAGCTACATTCGGTTCATTCAGTATGATTCTTGCACATCTAGCTATCGTTATTGGTTATAAAAGGAAAACTGTACGCATGTGTTAGTCCTTAGAATGTGTGTAAGTGCAGAGTGATAGTACACCAACATCATGGTCCACCTACATCTTTAGTTTGTTAGAAGTGTATTTACTTTTTATTTGGCAAGTATTGGTCGCCACTTGTCAACCGTTCATCACACATCTAATCAGAGATAGAATTATATCTACTGCACAACACTCAGTGCACTTCTGGCTCTCACAGTTTATTTGAGAAGGGTTCCCAAGATGCTTTACGTTTAAAACAAACTGGAATATTGGATCTTTTTATCATGAGTAACCCTTAATATAATGTGTTTGCATTTCTCTTTGTTTCCCCCCTACTGTAGCTTGTGTCAATGTCCCCTCACAATGTCCTTCATACCAAACCTCAAGTAAATAGGTGAACACTCCAGTTCCTTTGCAGTATATTTAGAATGACATTCCCTAATATTCAAAGTGTTAAAGTTACTAAATGCATGAACTATACTGTAGTGATCTCTGCTGACTTCTACACTACCCAGATCTCAGTGTTCTTACCATTGATTTGATACTGTTACTTAATTGCACAAAAAAGATCCATCAATCATGTGACATTACCCTGCTTTTCTGTCCTGCACGTGTTTTAACAACCATCCTCTTTGCCACCACTACCAAATTATGGCCCGTCATTGAACTCCTAAAATAATCTGTCTCCAAGTCATCAGGAACGAAGGATTATTTCTCAGAGAGGAGACCATAACATAAAATATACTGTATTGTTATTAATATTGCTTTTATAATAAATATAATTTTTTGTTATGAACCAAACATCTTTGTTTGACATCATGTAGTCAGTATGATTGTACAAAATACCCTGTATTTATTTAATCCCTATGAATGCAAATTAGTAATTACATACTGGATTATCCTTGTTAAAATAAATATAATGGTATACATTTATTGTCATAAGATTCACTGTCTTAAGAAATAATGTTTCCTAAAGAAATGTATCCAGAAATATAAACTTTGCTTTGAGAATGCCTGATGTCATCCTCCATTCACTACTGTCAATGAGCAATTGCAGTTGTGCTCAAAAGTTTGCATACCCTTTGAGAATTGGTAATATATGTACCATTTTTAAAGAAAACATGAGTGAGCAGGCAAAACACTTATTTTTTTTCTTATGGGATTCATATTCAACTGTAGGCTATAACAAAATGGCACAATCATAAAACAAAACATGGCAACAAAGAAAAAAATGAAATGACCCCTGTTCAAAAGTCTGCACACCCTTAGTTCTTAATACTGTGTATTGCCCCCTTTAGCATCAATGACAGCGTGCAGTCTTTTGTAATATTTGTCTATGAGGCCCCGAATTAATGCAGGCAGTATAGCTGCGCATTCGTATTGGCAAAATGCCTCCAGGTCATGAAAAGTCTTTGGTTGTCTTGCATGAACCGCATGTTTGAGATCTCCCCAGAGTGGCTCGATGATATTAAGGTCAGGAGGCTGTGATGACCACTCCAGGACCTTCACCTTTTTCAACACTAATTGCAATTTAAAAAGCCACAGGTGTGGGAAAGTAACCTTTAATTGCCATTTTAACCTGTGTGTGTCACCTTGTGTGTCTGTAACAAGGCCAAACATTCAAGGGTATGTCAACTGTTGATCAGGGTCACCATTTGGGTGATTTCTGTTATCATGATTTAAAAAGGAGCCAAACAAATATGTGATAATAAATGGCTTCATATGATCACTATCCTTAAATAAAAGACTGTTTTTTTTGCATGATCAGTCATATTTTCAAAATCAATGCCAAAATTTCACAATTTCTGCCAAAGTATGCAAACTTATGAGCACAATTTTATAACCACTAATGTTAGCTAGATCTGCAAGACTCATACTGAATGAACTAAATGCAGCTGTGCAAGTCAACAACATACCGTTATCTAGTCAGTCGCGCTGTGGGGTTAGATTAGTGTTGCCACCTTCAATGTGGAAAAATAAGGGACACCTTGCCAGCGGCCCCAAACCCAGGGGACACAAATGAAGCGGGGTCTGGGGGTCCTCCCCAATGAGAGGTTCAGATGCTTCATTTCCTGCATTCTGGTGAATTTTTATGCACCAATTTGTTCTTTTATGAATCATTTTCAAAGTCCTCTGCTACTGTGAACATGAATGTAATGGAAATAAAGCAAATAAGGGTAGAGAACAGTTGCATCAATTATATTAAGGATTAAAACATCAGGCAAGATGTTTGGTATTTCAAAATAAACTATTTGGTATATTTGGAAGAAGCAAGATCCAGGAAGGATGATGTAGCCTAGTTTTGTCTGTTGCTGCTCCCATGCTCTGGAATAGTCTCTCATCCCACATTAAGTGCCGTTCCACCATTGATAATTTTAAATCAAATTTAAAGACACACCTTTTTTCTCTTGCTTTTAGTAGTCTGAGGTTGTCCCTTGGGTTTTGTCAAGTCTACTCTTTACTTATTATTAACGTCCTCTTACTGTGTTTTAATCTGTTGTTGGTTTTATTCGATTTCTCTTAACTTCTTATTGTATTACTTTGATTTGATGTTACATCATTTTAGTTGTCTTAAATGTTTTCCATTTTAGTCTTGCCCTCTATGTATTATATGTACTATTGTATTATATTATGTATTGTTGCCTTTTATGTATTATTCCTTCAATCATGTATACAGACCCGGCGGCACAGGGGCATTGCCTCCCAGCAAGAATTCTTTCCCACAAAAAATAGTTTGGGTAAGATGCTTCCCATTACTGCACTTCACTAATTACTGTTGGGAATGTAAGCTAGCTCTCTTGCCTTCATCTGCAAATGCGATCGAAGATGTGCTCTAATTAAGTGATGTGATCACTAAGCTACAAAGAATGTGTAACTACTGCAGTTACTAAAGCTTTCAAATTTGATTGAAAGCTGTGTATTTTGCTAGTATACAGCCTCAGCAAGCCATGCATGCAAAGATTATTTGCTTTCCGTCCGTGGTGCTTTAGCTACTATTCTATGTTGACAAGTAGGACAAATGTGCCAGTCCATGGCAATCAAAAGCCCGTCCAAAACGTTTGTTCTAGCGCTTGCACTTATACCTGTATTGAGGCAGATTTTAATCCATCTGCCACGACTGTAAAGCACTTTGGGTCAACTCCTGTTGTTTTTAAATGTGCTATAAAAGTGACTTGACATTCCACCAAGTGGGATATTGGTTAAATTTCTCTCTCTCTCTCTCTCTTACACACACACACACACACAGCTCGTGCGTGCGGAGGGTCGTACCTTCTGCTTACAGAACTGTCAACTTGTGTATCTGGGAGAACCGCACTGCTGATGTTACCGTGCGTCTGAGTCTCCGTAACCAGGGCAACGATGACGTTGAGTGACAGACAACTCGCCTGTCATTCTGATTTAATACTTCTCCGCTGTTTCATTAAACTCTTTTGGTTTTATTATTTCTCGTGTCAATCCAAGCTTGTGAAAACATAAAGTAGGTTGTGCACGAAAATACGGGACAAATCGCGTCCCGTATTGATTCTGTAAGGGACAGTGCATTTTATTTTTCAATACAGGACGATCTCGTATTATATGGGATGGGTGGCAACCCGGTTGGATACCTTCATTATTATTTTAGTTCAGCTACAGTAGCCTACTAGCTGGTTAGCTAGCCAACCAGATGCAGGCTGACATAACTAACTGTGCTTAAGTTAGACGGAGGTAAAATTGGCTTTATATTCGCACATTCAACATTCAACAGACATTCACCAATAGCCATTTACAGCTTTGAAAATCAATAACTCATTCAATGATTGTCATATACACATCAAACAACGTCTGATTTATTCTATAAATGCCTGGCATACTTTTACAACCTTTGTTTTAAATAGAAATTCTACTTAGGATTTAGTAGAAATTCCTGAAATCTGTAATACTGAAATTGCAGCTTTATAAATCAATAACGTATTCATTGATTGTCATATATACACCAAACAACGTCTGATTCATTCAATAAATGCCTGCCATAGTTTTACAACCTTCGGTTTTGAAATAAATTCTACTTAGGCTTTAGTAGAAATTCCTGAAATCTGTAATACTGCAATTACAGCTTTATAAATCAATAACTTATTAATTGATTGACATAATCAAATCAAACAATGAGTGATTTATTCTATAAATGCCTGGCATACTTTTACAACCTTTGTTTTTGAAAAATATTCTACTTAGGATTTAGTTGAAGTTCCTGAAATCTCTTATACTGCAATTAACCTTTGAAAATCAATAACTTATTCATTGGGATTGCTATATGGCTACTATTTCCCCGTGGTCTGCTCGCATAATCAAAGGGACCAGGTACGCCATATAACATACCCCACCTGCATCTCTTGGAATGCAACTGTAGACTTTCCCACAACAGACTATACACACCTGCTCTGGCAACGCTCCTAGAGCCGTGAAGTTGGTCTGAATCATGGTGGGACAATAACTATGTCCTAAACTCCTTGTGGCTCCTGAAGTATCTGTAAAACAAAGCGAGACGTTATGCAATTCATAAACTGGTATTGGTAACCAGGTCTGGACACAATCATGCAAGCGGAGCTTCTCTCGTATGGCAGGAGTGGAACAATTGTGCAAAGTGATGGTCATTAAATCTATGTTAATGTATGTTTCCCATGGGATTTAGTTAACCACTGCATCAATGCGAACAGAGAAACCTGAAGGTAAGGGATTACAGGTTATACCTGATCTGACTTCATCCTCCTTAGTGCGACAATCAGTCTGCACCAGGGTCAGTTGCATCCTTACAATATAGCCACATGCTCCTAATCGCTCATTGTAGGTTAACCTAAATAATGTGGATATGTTTACTCCCACAGGACGACGGTGGTTGTTAAATTCTACTATCACCATATAGACCAGAGTTAACTTGACCCTACTTGGCTGGTCAGGAGTGGCTGACGGGGTATAACAGTCCTTATCTGGCATGGCCATTTGTGCCGCCACCTCAGTCCAACCATGTGCCTGCCAGTCTGCTACTGTAAATGGGATAAGGGTTAACATAGGGGAACGTGAGGATGTTGGTATGTGTTGACAGATCTAACAATTAGTGAGGTTCCTGTGCTTTGCACAATCAACCATTATCCTAAGGGCCATCTTGTCTGACTCTAACAGCGCTCTTCTTACCCTACTTGGCTTAGGACGACTTGGGACAGCAACTATTATAGTACGTGCGACTGTTATAGGACATTTCATAGCAGGTCTACCTATAGGGTGGTCAGGTGGTCTGCAAGGGGTGTTGTCTTCTTTATCACTGAAACACCCAGTAATCCTGGGTTGTTCCTAGAGGTTTGGAAATGTTAACAGTACAATAATCATCATAACATCTCCACCTATACACATGTTTGGGAAAATAGTGGAAAAAAAAAGGGGAACATAATGCTCCCTCCTGTATTCAGGTGAGTCCAATACCACCTATCATTCTTCAGCACTGGGCTTGTCAGTACATAGCAATCACCATCAGGGGGACAGTTAATCTTGTCACAAAAAATTGACATAGTCTGTTCAAATTTTCCTCCTACATTCATCTGTCGTTTGGGACTTTTCTCATGGGGTAGAAATGTCTCTTTCCTTGCTTCTTTATGTGTCATATTTACAATCTGTCCATGTTTATCATAGTGTGGTTTGAAGGTCCACACTATAGGTATGACAACGACAACACTTAGAATCAGCAGGCACCCGATGGTGCATCTCATTCCTCTGGTCCTCCAGAAGTGGTTCCATGGTCCTTGTCTCTCTGGTTCCATGGTCGCAGGATGTGTTGGAGTACAGAGGTTACTAGCACTTGTCTCACGCCGCCCTTGTAAGGTAAACTTCAATTTTACCCTTCCTTTGCTGTATCTTCTGACGCTGGAGCCTTCTTGCAGTGTGTGGCTTGGACCCAGGTTCCAGACAGACAGAACTTGTACACCAAACCAAGGGTAGCATAGAAAACATGCAATAACACTGTGCTAATCAAGAATGAAACAATCCTTCCCTTAAGGGTAGAAATCACATAAACAACCCATGGACAAACGTTCCAGAAGGAACTAAACAACACTCGTACACGTCCCTCATTAGATTATATGTAAAAACTTCTAAATAATTAAACATATTATAAATTATCTTTATTACAGAGCAGATGTAACTAAATAATAGGGTACCCCCACTGGGGAAAGCTGGATGACCAGATTGTCAGGGAGGACACTCCTACCTAGCCTCCAGAAGAGTTTTACCATATGAGCATGCCTGTTAAACAAGAAACCAGGCAAGCCTAGTTCAGCCGGCCCGCAATAGAAAGTGTTGCTGTCTCGGGATTCGAACCCAGGTTGCCCACATGGAAGGCTGTGTTGTTAACCATTACACCACAGAACTATACATTTTGATAGGTGTCAGTATAGCCTCCTGTCTACCCTGAACAAATCCTCCTTCGCCACTGGGCGTTTTAACAGCTAATTGGCCATTCGTGAATGATATTGATACAGTTAAACTGACTAACATTTCTTACTAAGTTTACCTCCACCACAAATAGCATCTGTGAACTGTATGGCGTTTGCCACTGGCCGTTTTAACAGCGTATTAGCCAGTAATAGGCTTTACCAGTATCTACTAACTTACTGGAACTCATAAGAATTGAGCAATTGCTAGCGAGTCTGCCAAAGCTATTTCATTTCATGGCATAAAAAACGTATTATTTTCTTTCATGGCATAACAACATACTTTTTTCTTTCATTCGTGAATGACATTGATACAATAACTATCAATAAAGGCGACGATAACTAACTTTTTCATCAAGTGAAAAGACGAGAGAATCATGGAATCTACCAGAAATAGTTGCAATACTGTATAACCGTAAACAAATAAAAGTGTCATTGCTGTCAACAGATTCAAACTTAGGTCTTCCACGTGAAAGTCATCGTCTTTAACCACTACGCCACAGCATTACACATTTCAACAGTCGCTAGACACCGTTAAGCATTGTGTTAAACTGACTACTGTTTATTAAGTTTACCTCCACCATAGCGTCTATGAACTGTATGGCTTTTGCCACTGGCCGTTTTAACAGCTTATTAGCCAGTAATAGGCTTACTAGTATCTACTAACTTCCTAGGAATAATCAAAAGAATTTAGCAATTGCTAGCGAGACTGAAGATGAACTTTTCCATGCCAGACAGTCGCAATATAACCATATACATTTTCATACTGTAACGTAACTACTGTATGTTAAGCCAGCAAATGTGTTTGTCTATCCTGACCATAAACGCATGCACGGATGCGTACTTCGAAAATCCACCAGAAACAGTCGCAATATAACTGTAAACTGTTTTATTTCAGGCTTACTATAATGTAGATACTGAAGGTTTTAGCCAGCAAAGTTTTTGTCTATATGAAATAATTCTTAATGCGTAATTCGCTTTGCCTGTGAGGAGATAAGAACGCGGGACCTATAGTTTATAGGTCCGTTTGTCTAAGAACTACGCTATTTAACAAGGGGGACTCAGTCAGTCATTCACTCAATCACTCAGTAAGAGACATTCGCTCTTCTTGGCCAGTGTTGTACCGAAAACATCCCACCTGCCGAAAATCTCCCTTAAAAAATCGAATGAAACGCAGCCAAATGTGGTCGTCGATTGCAGCCTTGATGTAGAAAATTAAATTAAAGCTTTTTGCTACGAAGATCAGTGAAATAATAGGCTAAACTGTCCTCTCAAAAAGGAAACAAGTCGCAGCGAAGGGAATCGAGAGTGCGCATTCACGCGAAGGGGGGGGGATTTTCGGCAGGGGGGATGTTTTCGGCACAACACCGGCCAAGAAGAGCGAATGTCTCTTACTGAGTGAGTGAGTGAGTGAGTGAGTGAGTGAGTGAGTGAGTGAGTGAGTGAGTGAGTGAGTGACTGACTGACTGACTGACTGACTGACTGACTCTTGTTAAATAGCGTAATGCTTAGACAAGCGGACCTATAAACTATAGGTCCCGCGTTCTTATCTCCTCACAGGCAAAGCGAATTTCGCATTAAGAATTATTTCATATATATTCGAAAACTTCGCTGGCTAAAACCTTCAGTATCTACATTATAGTAAGAAAAATCGAATGAAACCGCGATCAACCTGCCTTAAAAAATCGAATGAAACTAACCTGACAACTGTGCCTCAGTATCAGTCTAGGAATCGAATTTGAAATAACTAACCGCATTAGCGTTGTTAGGTGAAAATGTAACTACCTCTTAAATAATGTTTGAATATCCCTCCTACCTAAACTAGGCACCTTTAAAAAAACGGATGTGTTGTTCAGTCTGGCTATAGTATACATATGGTCTTTCAACATAATATCATATGTTAACTTAAGGTGAAAATGTATTTTTCCTATCCTAAGCAATAGTTATGTAATTACACAGCGACGTACACAACGACGTAACATTTGTGTTGAAATTCTAAAATTTATAAAAAATGATGACTGAACTGAAAACAGACGTGACCACCAAAATCACCAACTTTGTACTTCAAAACACAATGTTGTCTTAGTTGTAATATAAACACTATAATAATAGAAACAAACAAATGAAAATGTTCTTAGTTAAAGAAACTCAATGTCCCAATATAAAGTAAAACTAATTCTATTGTGGGGGATAAACTCGCTATTGGCTAGTTTCCCCCTACATATGTGATATATTGGAATGAAATGAAGTACTTGTGGGACACTGCGCGTTTTCCTAAACTTTGAAAGATTATTACCGAGGCATAGCCATTCGCACAACCACTCATCCTGTATCCACAAATGAGGGAAAACAATATTTTAACCTTTTCGTACCAACCTTTCGTACCAAACATGAGATTATATTCAACCAGATTTAGAAAAGTAATAGATGAGAGCAACACATCCGGGTACTTTACCTTCGCGTCATGCTCCCGCCCCTTTTTGGGGGAAAACAGCCGAATTAATTTGACTGACGGTGAATACAAAATCCGACATCTTAGCCAATAAATCTTACAAATAAGAAAACTATATTGCTTTTTAGCAATTAGGAGCACAAACACTATGGCCAGTCAGGCAAACAATTATTTTATGTCGTTGCCGATCAAGTTATATAGAGAAAACACAAGAAATAGGGGTTGAGTGTCCATTCAGTCTGCCTCCATCAAAGTGGGCGAACAACCCAATCCAGTTGCCGCAGGTTTCATCCTGATAGGCTATATACAACTGCATTATTGAATCTCCAGGTTATGTATTTATGAGATCTGTCACTTTATTTTGCTGTTTTGGTAGTCTGTCCAATGTGACGTTACTGTAAACTAATTAAATCGCTAACATGTTTAGCAAGCTAACTAGCTAGCACCCTGCAACTATAAGGTAGGCTACAAATGAATAATGTGTATTGCTACAATAGTTTGCAATGAACGATTACATCTGTTACTTAATTAAATTTTTTAAGATTCAATTCCCTATAATTTTCTAATCGTGGCATTAAAGCAGCATTTAGACACACGTTTAATTGGGATTATGACGATAATCACGACATAAAATCACTTCAGGGAAGTGAATTTTCAGAATGTTCTATGTCCTGCCTTTTCACTGCAACATCAACATTCACCTCTTTGACTTTTAACATTATAACTGGTGACTTCAGCATCATTAACTAGCATGTGATGAAGTGTTTGCCACAGACATAAACATGTTGACAGGACGGGTCCCATAGTTGACCATTTGCACCCTCTCTGCAGATGGCCTGAAGCCACAGATCTCTCCTTTTGCTGTCCTTTGCTTTTTTGGGAAGTAAAGAAAAGCGTATACTAGTTTTATTTATCTTGTTCGTCGTGCAAAACACAACGCAGCAGCTTATAGGCATGGTACCAGTACTATTGAAAATTTTGCGCCGTTGCTTTCCACACGTTTACAGCACTCGCATTCCCCCAAAAGGGGGCGTGGTCGTTCGGACGAGAGGGAAGTGACGTATAGCTGCTCTTATCTATACTGAATCCCATAACGAATATTTCATTAATATTTCATTCAGTTTAGATCCCCACGTGTGACAGCTAACATCTCTACACATGGTCACCTATGGTGGGGCTGAATTGAATAAACAAACATTCTCGATGCAAGAAATGCTTCCAGCCTTGGTTCACCAACCATGACAAAACAAAACAGGTTATCTCCACTGATGCCTAGTAAAAACATGTTATGTACCGTAACACTAACCGTGATAAACGCGTCCAAGTATACATTGGACAAGAAAAGAAAAACGGAAATCAACATTGAGAATCCTTGTGCACAGGATTACAAAAATCATACAAAAAACTACATAGGCCAAACGAACCATCAACACAAAACAGACTATCGCCCGGGGCTTGGGGAAAACATAGGTGTGTGCGCAAACACCATCTCAACAACCTCATTCCTGTCATGGCTGTCGCAATCATTTGTATGACAACAATCTTTTGCACAATACCTAAATCCCAAAATCATATGCTTAATAAGGGAGTTTCATGCCGATGTTAAAATCGTCTCAACCCCATTAAGAATTGTGCAGCAATGCAACATGGAATGTTGCAATTATTCGTGATTTGTCAACTAAAATTGTGACAGCCCTAGATCCTGCACGAATCGCCATGCTGTGGGTTGACCCTCAACCTTGGCTTTTTTTAACTGGGAAAATGGGAGAGCGACAGGGACTATTTGGACATGGAACAATAATGCCTTTTTCTAACTGCTTCAAACGCGGGTGTGATACCTTCAATAGCCTCTGGTTTCAATGGGTATTGTACCTGGCATGGTCTGTGAGGCCCTTTACGTGTAACTACAAGAGGCTGTGCATTTTTAGTAGCCCAACATATTTATGCTGAGACCACAGGGAGGGTGGAACTACCGCTAACCTAGGATCTATAGCAGCCAACTGGACTGCACAGACCTGTAATTCCCGTTTACCCAAAACAGTGCACCCAAATCCTTCTCTATAGGCTTGGGCGTCTAAGGAAAAATTCCCCTCCCTCCGTGTAACATGGGACCCAGTCCACTGCTTTTTACAGCTCCTCTTCCAAGGACCTAAGCGTTCCTACTTACTAAACCCTAATTTAGCGTGGGAGACATGGTGGTCCAACCCCTCCACTTCGAAGAAGCGAGACACCTTTCTCACATTCCGCTCAGACCAAGCACAAAAACCCTCCGAATACCAGTATACAAATTCACCCGTCAAAAAAAATCACCTTTACCATCTTCAAACCACACTTCCTCAAAACCATCGCCAAACAATGTAAGTCACCCATATCCATAAACTGGGTCGAGGCACCCAGTCTAGTCATAGCCATATCTACCAAATCATGCGAAACAGCTCTGGGTCCTGTATTTTCTAAATCCCAAGAATAGTAATATTTCACAGGCTGTACACTATGTTGGACTGCTTGAACAATACTATTTTTAACATTTATGCCCTTATCAGTACATTCTAGCGTAACACCTAACCGTGTCATCAGATCCCTGGCTAACAAATTTACAGGACAACAATCTGATAACAAAAACAAGTGTTTCGGGTGGCGCTGGCCCTCGTCGTCTACAACCAACAGAAGGGTAGTAAATCGCTCAGTTGTCTGTCCTCCACTAGCCCCTACTGTGATTATGGTTCTACCACTCAATTTTGGGAGCGCGTCCCATTCCTGGGTTCTAATGACACAATACCCTGCTCCAGAATCTACTAAAAATTCAATATTCCCTGCCATTAATCATAAGAGACAGTTTGAATTTGATCTGATAATCTTCATCTTCTCTAAATGCCTGTATATTAAGTGTGTGCATTAAACCGCTAAGGCGGTTAGCGTTTCTGCATGTTCCCCTTGCGTCTTGTGGGAACAGTCTCATGCAAGGCTAAAACAGCTGTTGTCTTGTCTTCTGTGAGTGTCTTCCCAAACCCAATGTCCAGTCGAACCACAGCGATGGCAGCCATTATCATAAACGTAGCGGTTAGCATAGTCTCTTCCTCAACCCCCAGGTCTGTAGTCTTCTTTGGTCGCTGTCGCTGTAAACACGACCGGGCCAACAGAAGTTACGTATCTGGTGTTTTCTTCTACCCCCTTTTCGATTCTTTTTCTTGACCCGTGTAGACTCTCCCAACACAGTTAAAGAGAAGCAAAACAAACTCCAGACGGCCTTTAGCATCACCACGGCCACAGCAACAGAGTTCGGGCCATAGAGTAAAACAAGTCCAGGGTCATCTCGGTCACCAGCGGGGTTGGCTACGTCGATGGTAGGGAAATGTTCTCCACCAATTCCGTGTCGCTGGGCGTGGTGGGACGATGCAAAACTCCAAAGTCTCCCAGCAATTGGCCTGTCGGAACACCGCGGTATGGTGGGGTCGGTCAGAGAGACGGTCCAGGACAGCAAAGAACCTTGGCGGAAATAACTACAACACAGAGATCAGTACCCCCAACACAACTTTCCACATACCGTATGCCTTCCAACCAACTTGCCACTGGTCCACCGGCTACTCCCTTATTTTACCTCATCCATATTCCTCCAATAGGTCTGAAAGGCCACGCAGCAGCCTCAAATCGAAACTGCCATCACCCTAAAAACCTAACAACACCCAAAGATACCATTGCTCACATGTCGAAACACCACAGTTACATTATCTTTGCCGGTCCACCGTAGGCACGAGAGACTGTCAAAGGTGCACTACGCACTTACCCATTTCCCTGAGTAACTCTGTAAATCATGTGTGGCGAAACCGCAGACGTATTTTTTCAACTAACATGCCCCACATGTCTGATCTGTTTTAATTATCGTGCCCTGCAAGTCAGATCTATTAGGCCTATAAAAACGTGCCCCGCATGTCAGATCTATTTTATCTCAATTAACGTGCCCCGCATGCGTTAATAAACTCCCAGTCCTTTACGTGAGATAATGTAACAGTGGTCCCACCACTGTACTGTCAACAGTTTTAAGCTTATTTATTTGTATTGTGTCCTTACCTCCTGAGTTCAAAATTTTAAGTCCGGGTACCTGTACTGATCAATCCCGAAGCTCACTCCAGCCGGGCGCCCTTTCTCTCACCCCTTTCGTAGCTAGCCTACGCTCGGGGGAGGATTTAGGCTCCAGAGACCCAGACCGTGGCCGTGCACAGTTGACCCACTAGGATATGAGCACAAGACATCAGGTTTAGTATCCAAAACGACGAGCCCCGAAATTGTGATGGTAATTCCATCAAATAGAACTCCTACTAAGGAAGGTAAGACAGAGATCAAATGCTCTTAAAGACAATTACAGTTTATTATATAATATTTGCAAATAGATACAGAAAGACACTAACACAAGATCAGTGAGAGTCTGTCTCAAGAACAGTTCAGAAAACCTTTTTGTATAGGTAAGAAAGTGTTACAACATCTCACAAAAGAACTGACATTTCATCAATACATGTTAATCTGGTCTAAACCAGTTAGGTTTATTCCTCTTATCAGTTTCTCTCTCCACCCAAGGTTCACCCAAATGCATGTTGCCCACCTGCATTTTACAAATACTTCTTGAGTTCAATTGTCCACCCGTGTCTTGTCCCTCTCTTAATTACGACACCAAGAACATATCTCGCATTCTTCCTACTTGGCAAAATACAGGTTTGGTACCTTTCTAAATAGCCCAATACGAAACCCATAATTCTTTACTCCCCTATACATCTGTAAAAGGCACTAACACATTAGTTCAACAAATTACTATAACAATATGTCAATCAATGAATAGGTTATTGATTTTCAAAGCTGTAATTGCGCAATTACAGATTTCAGGAATTTCTACTATATCCTAAGTAGAATATTTTTCAAAAACAAAGGTTGTAAAAGTATGGCAGGCATTTATAGAATAAATCAGATGTCGTTTAATGTGTATATGACAATCAATGAATAAGTTATTGATTTTCAAAGCTTTAATTGCAGTATAGGAGATTTCATGGATTTCTACTAAATCCTAAGTAGAATATTTTTCTAAAACAAAGGTTGTAAAAGTATGGCAGGCATTTATAGTATAAATGAGATGTTGTTTGATTTGAATTTGTCAATCAATGAAGAAGTTATTGAGTTTCAAAGCTGTAATTGCGCTATTACAGATTTCAGGAATTTCTACTAAATCCTAAGTAGAATATTTTTCAAAAACAAAGGTTGTAAAATTATGGCAGGCATTTATAGAATAGATCAGTAGTCGTTCGATATATCAATCATTGAATAAGTTATTGATTTTCAAAGCTTTAATTGCGGTAGAATTTCTATTAAAATCAAAGGTTGTAAAAGTATGCCAAGCATTTATAGAATAAATCACACGTTGTTTGATGTGTATATGACAATCAGTGAATAAGTTATTGATTTTCAAAACTTTAATTGCAGTATTAGAGATTTCAGGAATTTCTACTACATCCTAAGTAGAATTTCTATTGAAATCAAAGGTTGTAAAAGTATGCCAGGCATTTATAGAATAAATCAGATGTTGTTTGATTTGTATTTGTCAATCAATTTTCAAAGCTGTAAATGGCTATTGGTGAATGTCTGTTGAATGTCAATGTGTGAATATAAAACCAATTTTACCTCCGTCTAAGTTAGTTGCCTGAAGTCGAAAACACGCTCGGCATTGTATTACACATTGGTGATGCAGTCAAATATTGTTATACAAATAAACGTTATACTCACATTTTAGGAAAGACCTTATGGAGACAGAATTCCTTCTAAATTATTGCAAATGTGCAGACCACAATTTACAAATGTACATTACAATGTGTAAACAGAAAATACTATTTACAAATAAATGTAACATCCACAAACTAATGTCTCATTATCTGCAAATACAAAACACGATCCACAAATATATTTCACTACACATAAATGAACTCCTTTCTATTTGTACCTCAAAGCAAGGATTTGTATATATGAAAAATGATTTGCAATTATCCCTCACACCTTTGAACAGTAAATACACTATTTCTGGATCACATTATATTTGTGGATTGGTTCCTGTTTGTTTGTAACATTTTGACTCAGGTTTGCAATGTTATATACTACTTAAAAATTTACAATTGCACAAATTCTACAAACATATACATCATGATCTGTAAATAGGAAACCCTGTCCGCAAATGTAATTCAGAATCTTCAAACAAACACGTTTAAAATTCACAAATACTTCACGATCTGTAAACATGAAACACGATCTGCAATCACAATTCACAATATGCAAAATATTGTCATCAGGTGAAGACGTATTTGTGAGTGACATTTGAGTTTGTGGAACGTATCCTATTTGTGGATAGCAAACTGTGTTTGTGGATTGTTTCCTGTTTGTTTACAAAATTTTGACGCAACATTCTGCATTAGATTTGCAAAAACGATTTGTACTTGCAATCCAATGAAGCTAATAGGGTTATCTCTTCGCTAGCTTTCTTTACACCATCTTGGCCTGTGTTCCAGCCAATCAGGCACTTGCCTTTAGTCTTACATCAGGTCTTGATTGGCAAGCTACGAAGGGTGATCTTTCCTGAAGTCCTGGTGAAAACAGCAACTATGCAGAAAACTGGTATGCTGTTTATAAAATCATTATTGGAAGAAACGGCTTGATATCTACTGTAACCAACTAGCTGTGTGTATGCTTGAGTCAGATAATTGTCTGTTTTGTGTCTGACTAAAATCTAGCGGTGTCTCACGACGCTACTAGCTAGTTAACTGGGTGTAGGCTTCACTACTAGATAGGGTATCGACACACGTGTCACTCTCTCAGCCAGATTTATTCATCCTTGTCAAAGTAGTTTGTTAGCTAGCCAGCTATCCAGCCAGCCATCCTATGTTGTAATAGTTTCACTTGTAGCTCTTGCATAGTCATTTCATTGTTTCTTTCTTTGCTTAGATGATAACGACAATTGCTCCTGGTTCAGCTCTTCGTTGCGCAACTACTTCAACAGAAGTTCAGACAACACGGAGTGCTGTCCCGACGCCTCAGCATTGTTGGCACTCTATAGCATCTACAGGTGCTGGTCATATAATTAGAATATCATCAAAAAGTTGATTTATTTCAGTAATTCCATTCAAAAAGTGAAACTTGTATATTATATTCATTCATTACACACAGACTGATATATTTCAAATGTTTATTTCATTTAATTGTGATGATTAAAACTGACAACTAATGAAAATCCCAAATTCAGTATCTCCGAAAATTAGA
>JACXGI010015095.1:0-17964 GCA_016801175.1 Esox masquinongy
TGTGTGTGTGTGGTGCGTGTGTGTGTGTGTGTGTGTGTGGTGCGTGTGTGTTGTGTGTGTGTGTGTTTGTGGCGTGTGTGGGAGGCTGGGGCGGGTCTGTGCGGGTATGTGTCTGGATGCTGCATCATTAGGTTGGGTTTGACATTTGCAGGTTCTTGATGGAGTCTGTCTCATTGTGTGCTGTCATATACAGTAGAATGCTGCTGTTTTTAGAATCCTGCCGTGGCTCCTCCCACTTCCTCATTGGCTGCTGCAGCTGTGACGGGATTCTACCATGCATAGCAACAGTAACCAAGCTGCAGTTAGCTATAGATGAGCTGAGGTGCTTGTTATTCTGAGACTAGGCCTTTTTACACATTAGGTGGCTTGATATCTGCAGTTAAAAGTTAGTTTGTAGTGTGTGTGTGTGTGTGTGTGTGTGTGTGCGTGTGTGTGCGTGTGTGTGTGTGTGTGTGTGTGTGTGTGTGTGTGTTTTACCTTTTACATTTTAGTCATTTAGCAAATGCTGTTATCCCAAGCGTCTTACAGTAAGGGCACACATTTTAAGAGACCTAGGGGATACAACCACACAGTTCAGTAGTGTGTATTCTGATCAATGAATTAGTTATCGGCAAAGTTCTGTGCTGGAAAGAGCACCATACAAATTATAAACATGAAACCAAATAAGCAAAGTTTACAAAAGACAACAGATATCAGTGGTGGTGGCAGTGGAACTATTTTAAGTACTCTGTGTGTGTAAAGACTCCTGTGTGCAAAGACTCTTCAGGCAAACTCTTCTGTTTAAACACAAGTTAATGCCATTTCCAGAAGCTGATCCAACAGAACATACACACACAAAATCCATTTTCCAAAACAAAGTCAGAAAACGTCAAATACACTCTGTCCACTTGTGACTACCAGTTCCAGGAGGAAAATGAAACACTACAATAAAGTAAAGAAGTAAAGATATAAACATAAGTGCAGCTCCATTACTGAGGTTGAGTGACACGTCTTCAGGGTAGAGGGAGACATGTCCTCCTGCCGTCTGCTGGTGTAACTCTGGTGACACTTATGCTTGGGAGACGCTCTGAAAATGGGTCATTGCACAAATGGCAGCAGCACTCTTACTCCTTCTCCTCCTTCACTGTCTCTGGGCATTTCACTCTTACTCCTTCTCCTCCTCCTTCACTGTCTCTGGGCATTTCACTCTTACTCCTTCTCCTCCTACTTCAATGTCTCTGGGCATTTCAGTGTAGAAGCACTACTGAGCACAAATGTGAAGTTCATAGGAGCATGTTTATAATGTGTGTCAAAGAAAAGTTTGGAATAGTCAAAGAGTTTCATAGGTACATCAAAGTAGTGTACAGTAAACTACAGTATCAGCAGAGGACAGTAAACTACGGTATCAGTAGAGGACATTTGACTACAATATCAGTAGAGCACACTCGCTCTAGATATAATTTACAGTCTATAATATCATAAAAAGTAAAACAACTGTGGGGGGAATTTTGAAACACTAAGGTTATTGATGCCTTACAACCTTTTGAGAATAGTGGTTTAAACTCCTCTCAGAAGTTGGTAATGGGTATTCAATAGTTTCATTGTATTTTATGATTATGTTTGTGTGACTTTTGATAGCAAATATTAATTTCTACGATAGATAGTATGGTTTTGAGTATAATGTTTAATTTTGTTTGATAAGTCTGTGCTTTGGTCAATATGGTGTGAGTTTGGAGAAGTGTGGTTATTAGATTTGAGGACACATTCAGGAACTGTGTGTTCGCTGTTGTGAAATTATTATATACACTAATGAGCCTATGACGACTAACAGGTCAATGACGACTAAACATTATGACGACTAACAGGTCAAGCGAATAATGTTGGTCATCTAACAAGGGAACATGTCAAGGTCTGGGTAGATTAAATGGCAAGCGAACAACCAGTTCTCGTAGTCTACATTTTGGATGCAGGAGAAATGGACAGGAGTAAAGAACTGAGCGACTTTGACAAGGGACAAATTGTTATTTCCAGACGCCTGAGCCAGAGCATCTCTGAAACGGCGAGGCTTGTGGGGTGCTCCCGGTCAGCAGTGGTGAGTACCTACCGACAGTGGTCCGAGGAGGGAAAAACCACAAACTGGCAACAGGGTGTCCAAGGCTCAATGACGCGTGAGGGCAACGAAGGCTATGCTGTCTGGTCCAAACTGACAGAAGGTCTACTGTGGCACAAGTCACAGAATATTTTAATGATGGTTACGGGAGGATTGTGTCACAAAACACAATGCATCTCACCCTGCTGTGTAATGGGGCAGCGTAGCCACAGACCAGTCAGAGTGTCCATGATGACCCCTGTCCATCATCAGAAGTGCCTACAATGGACACGCGAGCGTCAGAACTGGACCTTGGAGCAGTGTAAGAAAGGTTGTCGTGTCCAATGAGTCTTGTTTTCTTCTACATCACGTGGAAGGCCGTGTACGTGTGAACCATTTACCTGGGGAAGTGATGGCACCAGGATGCACTGTGGGAAGACGACAAGCCAGCAGAGGGAGTGTAATGCCCTAGGCAATGTTCTCCTGGGAAACCCTGGGTCCGGGCATTCATGTGGACATCAATTTGACACGTGTCATCTACCTAAACATTGTTGCAGACCAGGCACACCCCTTCATGGCAACGGTATTCCCTGATGGCAGTGGCCTCTTTCAGCAGGATAATGCTCCCTGCCACACTGTACACATTGTTCAGGAATGGTTTGAGGAACATGATGAAGAGTTCAAGGTTTTGCCCCATCCTCCAAATTCCCCAGATCTCAATCCGACTGAGCATCTGTGGGATGTCCTGGAACAACAAGACTGATCCACCTCGCAACTTACAGGACTTGAAGGATCTGCTGCTACCGTCTTGGTGCCAGAAACCACAGGACACCTTCAGGGGTCTGGTAGAGTCGGTGGGTCGGCGCTGTTTTGGCAGCACGTGGCAGACAAACAGCATATTAGCCAGGTGGTCATAATGTTTTGGCTCATCAGCGTATATATATATATATATGTGTTTATTTATTTATATATGTAGCGCGCAAGAGAGAGATTGCGTGTTTGCACATGTCAGCCTAGGTTTTTAAAGAGACAGATGTGTGTGTGTCTGCGTGAGTGTGTGTGTGTCTGCGTGACTGTGTGTGTGTGTGTGTGTATATGTGAATATATGGTCCTCCTTCAGCAGGATCTGCACTCATGGGCTTCCCTACTTTCACTGCAGCTCAGCCAAAAGGAAGATAAAGAAAAATAGGGAGGGAGAGACAGAGAGAGAGAGAGAGAGAGAGAGAGAGAGAGAGAGAGAGACTGAGAGGTAGAGACAGAGAGAGAGAGAGACTGAGAGGTAGAGACAGAGAGACAGGTATAGTGTTTACTCCAGGTGGAGAAAAGCGACAAATGTAATGTAACCATGATTAAAGTTCACTTATAAGCACACACCCAAACAACATGCACACACACACACACACACACACACACGCGCGCACACGCTGTTGACATGTTATCGTGACTCACCTAACTCTCAGTACTGACTCACAGTAATTTTCAGGTGGTTGAATCTTTGCTGGGCCCCCTTAAGTGCTTTCCATCTCTCAGCACAGGTTGCCAGGTTGTGAGGACTCTACTACTTCTTTATAATAAGGTTTCCAGATCAGCTGAAAGTCTCCCACGTGCAGTGAATTACACCTCAGGAGGCAACAACACATAGTATGATCCATAGCATGAGGTGAGGTCAGGTAAGGTAAGGAGAGGAGAGGAATGGAGGGAAGGGGAGGAGGTAAAGAAAAGAGAGGAGAGAAGAGAGGAGAGAAGAGAAGAGAAGAAAGGAGACTCTCCACAGTACAAAGAATATCCTGATTTTGGTTTTGTCGTATCGATATGATGGGTCACTGGTTATGAACACACAACTTGTTCAGTCAAAGTGTTGTGTTTCTGTGACACAAAGGCTGAGCTGATGTGGGAAAACCTACGCTGGTCACTCATGTGAGTGTTATGAACGATACGTCAGCCTGTGATGCCTGCCGGCGTTTTGAGGTCAATAGGGTAGTTATTCACAGCACATGTTTTAACGATCAAATACAAGGGAACAAGTAAACGCAGAGGAACTGACAACTTGTCACAACAGCCGTGGGGTTTAAGAGGAGATTTGAGGTTTCATTTGACAAAACAAGAACCTTTCCCTCTTCCACGTTCCGCCAGTGAATATAACACAGCACAGGGACGAGAGCAGTTTATATTTTAGGGGGAATCACACAGACATGTCCTAGTTCTCACTTTGGCAGGTGTCCCAAATACGATAGACTTCCTATTTCCTATGAAGCACACTCCTTTTGAATAGACCCCTGTGTGCCCTGGTCAATGTAAGTGGACTATTTAGAGAACAGGGAGTCATTTGGGAAGTGACTGAGGTCTGAGTCTTCAACAGGGACCCTATATTCATATTACTGGTCTTTAAATACTGCTGGAAATGTCTTTTATAGATGTTTCATCTCTCTCTCTCTCTCTCTCACTCTCTCTCTCTCTCTCTCTCTCTCTCTCTCTCTATATATATATATATATATATATATTGGCCCCAGATTCAAATGTTTAAGACACAAACGCACCGACCGCCAGACCTCAAACCAAACCAGATATATCGTGCGTCACTCAAAATCATTTCAAACGGTACACATTTTTGTAATTGTAATTTTGTAATTGTTTATCTCCCTCCCTTCACAAAAATACCTGTCATCTTTTGTGGCGAACACCCTGTCCTCTCATGCAGTGAACAACTTTGACGGTTATCGACCTACCAGTCATTAAGCCAAACAACCTCCGGTAACTTGAGCCAGGTCCACAACACTGTGAACGGTGCACCTTCACCTGTTGACCAATGAGATGCAGATAAGTCCTGACATCTGACCTCTGACATCTGACTGCAGGGCTCCTTCAGCAATCAACTGATAGAGAAAACTGTTGCACCAAAGCAGGCTTTATTAGTTCTGACACACAATGTCATTGGCTTTCGTCAAATGCACTGTTGAAATATGTGTTTTAGCAAAAGAAAAAAACACAGTTTCTGTGGTAATGTTTAGATTTAGAGAGGTTGCAGGAATAATGCATTGATGAGGACAGCCATCTTTGGCCCAAAGGCATTTGGTCTCTTAAAGCGGGAGAAGCTACCTAAAAATGTCTAAACCAGTCAAATGTGAGACGTACATTACTTGCTCAAACAGTTGACCTGCAAAAAGGCCAAACTACCTTGTGGATGACTGTGATTCATATGGACAAACACTCCCCCCACACACACATGTAAATGCAACACTAGAAAATATTAGTGCATCAAATGTTATATCAAACTAAATTGTTTCTTCTTGTATCAAAGCTACATGCCTAGTTAAGGACCATAACCACAATGTGTGTGTGTGTGTATGTGTGTGTGTGTGTGTGTGTGTGTGTGTGTGTGTGTATTTAGTTGGCTTATCTTCACCATTTATCAGTGTTGCCGAAATTGTAAATCCTATGAAGGGATTTCTGAAGTTATTTCAGGATATTAACTTTTACCTCCTGCTCTTCTTCTTTCCACTCTCCCCCACTCCTATTCTCGCACGCTAACTCTCGTTATCTTCCTCCATGTCTTTATATATCCCTTCCCCGTTTTTTCTCTGTGTTATCAGAAGTTTGGTATCAATAGCTCGTCTGACACATGAAACCACAAGCTGTGAGTCATTGTTCCAAAATCTGTTCTCCTAGAGTGTTAGATGCTGCTGCACTACACACAAGATCTGACCTGTCTGTCAGTCTGTCTGTCTGTCTGTCTGCCTGCCTGCCTGCCTGCCTGCCTGCCTGTCTGTCTGTCTGTCTGTCTGTCTGTCTGTCTGTCTCAGCCTTTTCATGTGGCCTCTCTCCTACTTTCCACACACTCCTCTCGGCATTCTCTCTCTCTGTCTTCGTCTATCACACATTCAGTTACATTTTCAATCTACATTTGTTACATTATTAGTGTGTGTGTGGGCGCGTGTATGTGTGTGTGCATGTGTGTAAGTGTGTGTGTTTGTGTGTGTGTGTGTGTGTGCATGCGTTTAATCCATCCAAGATCTCAGAGAGCCTATTGTTAAATGGTGTCTGCTAAATAAATGGTATCAAATTTAAAAAGCTTCCCAGAGAATCACTGATATTAGTTCTAATTTTATCCCCCTCTACCTCCCCCTTTATCCCCCTCCATCCTTTACCTCCCACTATTCCTCCCCTCTACCCCCCTCTTTACCTCCTCTCTACCTCCCCCTCAGCCGTCCCCTCTACCTCCCCCTCTACCTCCCCTCTACCTCCCCTCTACCTCCCCCTCAGCCCTCCCCTCTACCTCTCCCTAAGCCCAACCCTAACCATAACCCTACACCAAAATAAAACCCTAACCTTAATCTTAACTCTAAGCCTAAAAAAATTTTATAAAAAATTTTATAAAAGTAAGATGTCCTCCCCAGTCCTTCAGTACCACTGGTCACTGTACTAGTGTGGACCGCAGGGTGACAGCAGAAAGGGAGGTCAACCTTAGGGGACATGGAGACTTACTCAGAGGATGAGTCACAGCTTAAAGCTGGAACACTGCACATCCTGTTGTGTGTTCACGTACCTGTGTGTGTGTGTGTGTGCGTGTGTGTGTGCGTGTCTGTGTGTGTGTGTGAGTGAATGTTCTGGTTCTCTCTCTCATAGGAGACAAATAATAACAGAGAACAAAGTGAGGCTGCGGTCCCAGAACCCGGTTCCCTAACACATCTTAACGAGGATGAAGTCTGACGGGTTCTAGTCAGCCCTGTAACACGTTCCACCGTTCCACCTCAGAGACCAGCCTTTAAACTATCAAACTAGCCTTTCACGCGCGTACTGGTTTGGCGAACAAGGCTCTTGCGAGGCTATGTCACTGCAGTCACATCAAACGCTATGAGTGTGAAGACTCAAGCACAAGACACTGGAGTTGGGTGATGTTTAATTTCTATTATGGGAACATAGTGACTACAATACGATGCTGGTCTTCTACATCAAAGACCAGAACAACAAATATTATGCAGACATTCGGTTTTGACTAGATCATTAAATCACTAAATTAGTACAGTTTAATTATCAGTGTGTATGTGGTCTACCTTTATTCTTTTATTATCTCTATAGTATCTTACTTTAATTTAATGTGAATTCCAAATTTTTACAACATGGTATTTGATCGTTCCTCACCCTGGATTAAGTCTATGGGAGAAATATGTTTTCTGTAACCCAATTGCATTTGAAAAGCCATTACAAACTTCAGCTAAATTTAGCCAGCGTTTTCTAAAATTCATTGGAATTAATGTGGGTGTAAGAATGTGTTTATTTTTGTTTGGTTCATCATCTCATAAAAGCAATGCAATATATACTGTAGACCAACTGCATGTAGACACACCCAAAATAACATTTAAATCATGAGATGGGAATAAATAATGCTGCATAGTTCAAGAAAGATTTGGACCGTTCAGATAAAACTTTGAACTTTTTTTTGAAAATTATGCTCTGGGTTGTTGGGACTTACTGGTGGTTTATAATGAAGACGTCCAGACACTGACAGGCTCTTTCCCACTCTCTCTTTCTCTATTGCCATTTAGCCTAATTTCTTTCCTTTCCTTCAACCCGCTCTGTCCCCGATTAACTCTTTCTCCTCTTTTTCTCTCCACTCATCTCCTCCCGTCTAATCCATTTGTCTCTGGGGTTCCACTGAGGTCTGATTGGTTCAGGAGACTGATGAAGTGAGTCAACCCTAGGGTGCCACCTGGTCCAACCCACCCCATCAACCAATCAATGGATCTGTCACTAGGAACCTGTTCGGCAACACCTGTCTGTCTGTCTGTCTGTCTGGTCTGTCTGTTGGTCTGTCTGGTCTGTCGGCCTGTCTGTCTGTCTGTCTGTTTGGTCTGTATGTCTGTCTGTCTGTCAGTCTGTCTGTCTGTCTGTCTGTCTGTCTGTCTGTCTGTCTGTCTGGTCTGTTTGGTCTGTCTGTCTGTCTGTCTGGTCTGTCTGTCTGGTCTGTCTGTCTGTCTGTGAGAGATATAGCATTCAGCAGGATAGCAGGACAGGAGAGGAGAACAGGAGGTGGAGGGAGGAAGAAGGATAGAACAGAAGAAGAGGAGGAAGAGAGGGGTGGAGAAATAATATGAAAACAGCTACATTTAGTCAATGACGGGAATAGAAGCAGATCAACTATTGCCCAAACAGCGGAGAGAGGAGTATTTTCAACAAGGCTGGTAAAAGAGACAGCGTGCTCAAGAAAGACAGAAGAAGCATACATTCCCTGTCCAGTAAGAACATAAAAACAGTCTGTAACAATTATATAACTCTTTTCAGAGTCTTTTTCTCTCTTCACTAGGGGCTCAGGTGACATTAACCTATTAAAGAAAGAGGAGAGGAGAAGAGAACAGGAGGTGGAGGGAGGAAGAAGGATAGAACAGAAGAAGAGGAGGAAGAGAGGGGTGGAGAAATAATATGAAAACAGCTACATTTAGACCCTCTCTCCCTTCTTCCTCACATGTTTTCTTCTACACAAACACCAGGGATACGTGACACACCCACTGGTGAAGTGATTGACAACTCCCTGAGCAGCTGAGCCAGCCTGGGTGTGTGTGTGTGTGTGTGTGTGTGTGTGTGTGTGTGTGTGTGTGCTACAGACTAACCATCAAGAAGCAAAACAAGAGTAAGATAGAGGAGGGGTGTTGGTGTAGAAGGGTGAGCTGTAAAGGTAATGCAGAACTATTTTTGCCAAATACAGCAGCACCGTGTGTGTGTGTTAGAAATGCCAACACCTCCCCACCATATGGTCCCTGAGTCAGAGCTGGCAGAGGAGACGCTGAGGTCAGCCTCTCTCTCTGTTACTCACCATTCCTCTCCCTTTCAATCACCTCCTCGATCTTTCTCTTTATCTTTTTCTCCTCTCTTTATCTTTCCACATCTCTCTCTCCATCACTCCCTTCCTTGGTCTCGCTCTGCATTTCTCCCTGTCCCTCTCTCCCTCTCCCTCTTTCCTGTGAGTCTGTGTGTGTGTTAGTGTGTGTGTGTTTGTGTGTGTGTGCATGTGTCTCTGTGTGCGTGTGTGGCTGTGGGTTTGTGAGGTTTTTCATTAAAGATGTGATGCAATTGACATGAAGTGCCGCCCTCAGGAGTAAGACCAACAATCTCTACCTTCACCCTCTCAGACTTGGACATGCTAAGATTTTTTGTTGTTGTTTTTGCGGGAGAAACCTCCCCCGGGAAATATTTCACCACAACAACACTAATTTCGCCCAACAGGAGACAACATAACAACCGGTCAGCGTGTCCGTATTGTTGGGAAGTGCCGAGCAACTGGTTATTATATCCCTTCAACAGGCACAACGGTGTTCCTGCTTCTGTAACCAGCACAACGGCGTTCCTGCACAACTTCCTGCTTCTGTAACCAGCAGAACGGTGTTCCTGCTTCTGTAACCAGCACAACTTCCTGTTTCTGTAACCAGCAGAACGGTGTTCCTGCTTCTGTAACCAGCACAATTTCCTGCTTCTGTAACCAGAACAACTTCCTGCTTCTGTAACCAGCACAACAGTGTTCCTGCTTCTGTAACCAGCACAACTTCCTGTTTCTGTAACCAGCACAACAGTGTTCCTGTTTCTGTAACAAGCACAACTTCCTGTTTCTGTAACCAGCACAACAGTGTTCCTGTTTCTGTAACCAGCACAACTTCCTGCTTCTGTAACCAGCACAACTCAGTGTCAGTGACGGACGGCCGGTATCTCCATAAACACCAAACTCTGCCACAGCTGCCGTGTCTTTGTAAACGATTATTTGTTTGAGTATCCTTCTACTTCAGGCAGCGAGTCGGCCACCATCAGCCAATCCCCTGTCAGAGTAACAGAGTGATATCTATGAGTGTTATGCTTTCCTTTGTTAGTCCCAGGCAATATGACAACCAGATATTAGCTGTATGTGGCTGGGCTGTGTAGCCTCCTCTTGGCGTACCTGCTGTATGATAGCTAGGCCACATAAAACACAGAACTCTTTGAGGCAGAAAAAAATACATACTGCTTTTAACACACAGAATGAATTGGTCAAAAAACTTCAACCGGTCTTTAACCCGGAAATGTATAAAATATCAGACTCAAATAAAACCCACAACAGCCTGTAATTTTCTGACCAATAGATTCATATCGTCCCACATTTAAACAGGTCATTCTCTCAGACTAGTACATCTGAAAGGCACCAGGATGTATTTCAAAAAGACTACGGTAAGGAGTGCCATGAATAGAGAGAAGAAAGAAACAGAAAGCCTTGAAGGACATGAAGAGAGAAGAGAGAGGAACAGCAGAAGATGGGAAATACCGATAAAGGACTGGCAGAACAACTTGCATTAGACAGACAGAGACAAAGTCACTCTGACCTAAAAGGGAATGGTTAGAGATTACGAGTCAATGACGGGGAATAGAAGCAGATCAACTATTGCCCAAACAGCGGAGAGAGGAGTATTTTCAACAAGGCTGGTAAAAGAGACAGCGTGCTCAAGAAAGACAGAAGAAGCATACATTCCCTGTCCAGTAAGAACATAAAAACAGTCTGTAACAATTATATAACTCTTTTCAGAGTCTTTTTCTCTCTTCACTAGGGGCTCAGGTGACATTAACCTATTAAAGAAATACCCTTTTTATGATAGCAAATTCATCAGTGGACCCCTCACTTTAAGAACACCATAGGAGTTTTACAACAAGCAGTGCATGTATTGGGATTTGTTTTAGCCTGAGAGTTAACATGCTGCAATTCTCCACACATCGCCAACTGGACGAGACAACACACATTTGAGGGAATACTATTATTATATACAACAATTATAATAGAAAACTATTATCATTGTTGGATCGCAGAACAATTTCCCAGTGGGATCTGACTGTAAAACCCCTAGAGGGCTTACGCTGATCCCTAGACATCCACAGATCCCTGTTTCAAAATGGCCACCAACTCTCGTCAACTCTGTGATACTGACATATAAGTTTAATCAATGAGATGCTATACGACTCCTTGAAAATGTCCAGCAAACACTTCCAAAACGACCAGTTGCCAAGGTGCATGAAGATGGCGGCCTCCATTCTTACAACGTAAGCGTAGCTTGCCAAATTTGCCGTGTTAAGAATTGTTCTCTCTGTTCTCTCTCATTTCTTGTATTGTCATTAAACCGCAGAAATTTGCAGTAACAAATAAATAGATTCTTCTGATTTATTGGCACATGGAACAATGTTGGGTAGTGCAGTTTAAAACTCTGCAAGTTAAAAGGATGAAGTTATACCTGACTTTCTCCATCTTAATGCACCTTGGCCAGTGAAAATAATCACATTGACCTTGCTGGTTAAGCTGCAGGGTGCTCTCCAACGATCCAAAATGTCCTCCAACATCTCAGCAACAACCCATGAACAATCCACAAACACCACTGACCTTCCTGATTGAGCTGCTGGATGATAGAGCTGCTGGATAATCCAAAATGGCTACCAGTGCATCAAACCTACTCAAACCAAACCAGTGAAAGCGGGGGAAATCACCATGAAACTAACCTTGCTGGTTGAGCTGCAAGGTACTTTTGCTCCACTGCGACAGCCCCACGATGGCCACCATCTTGGCCCCCAGACTGGAGCGTCTCTTCTTGTTCCCGGCCAGGGTTCCCACCTCACCCGGCCCACCGGCAGCCCCGGGGCTTTTCTCCAGGTTGTACATGGCTCCCGAGATGCTGGAGGACCGGATGACATTCCTGGCCGCGGCCGCCGTCATCCCGGAGAGGTCGGACAGGCCTCCGTGGCTCGGGCTGGGAACCTCGACAGAACTGCTGAGCATCATGTTGTGCTTCAGGGCAGTTAGAGGACAGAACTGGGGCTGGGGGGAGGGAGAGAGGAGCAGGGGGATTCATTTTTCCAAAGTAGGTAAAGAAGAACAAGTGGTACAAGAAGAACAAGAACAAAAATAAGAAGAACACTATTAATTCATGCAGGATGAAAATGTGTCTGGGGTGTATCTCCTCAGATACAGAATAACATGTTATTTATGTTCAAGATGCTGGAAGAAAGACGGGTTGAGAAGTTCAATCTTTCAGCTGTTATTTTTGTAACTTTAATAATAACAGTAACAATAATTCAAGACTAAATAATTCTAGACTTCGATTAATAAAATTGTTTGGGTTTGAAGACATTAAAATGTTTCTGTATACTCAGTGTCGCACACTAGCATGGACAAAAAGCATGTGTACACAAACCGTTCAGTTGACTTAGCAAAGGCTCTGAAGAAAACATACACAACAAAAACACACACACACACACACACACACACACACACACAACAGACAGAAGGGTTTGGAAATGTCATATCAGGCCTGCTGCTGTGGGGTGACGCTGTTAGCTGCCATTGGTCTGCAGTGTTATTTTGAAGACTTTTTCTGTTTGACCTTAAAACCTTCAGATGATCAAACTAGAGAGTTAGCCATCATAGCAGGGACCCCGCTAGCTGGACACACACACACCGACAGATCGAAACTACATACACCTCCACTTCACACAGCTACTCTACTTTGTTGAGACACAAACACCCGTTGCCTTCCTAACTGCAGTCTAAGTTATAGACCTTTAAAAATCTTCCTCTCCTCCTCCTCTCCTTGTCTCCTCACAGCAGAGATCTTCAGCAGTGATAAGAGCAGGGCACTGTGTCTGACAGCTACACTTACACACACATTCTGCTCTCATACTCATCAACACTTCTCTTTACCCACCTCTCTCCATCTCTCATACCTCTCTCTGTTCTTCCTCCTCTTTCTTTCTCTCTTCTACCTCACTCTTCATCCACCACTCTCTCCTTTCTACCTCTCTCTTCATCTACCACTTTCTATGTTCATCAGCCTCTCTCTATAACAGGTAAACATCAAACATACTGTAAACACAAAGAACACCAGACTCTGTCTCATTCTCTCTGTCTCTCTCTGTCATTCTCTCTCTCTTTGTCTCTCTGTATTTCTGTCTCCTACATTTTGGATCATCTTAAGTCTAAAGGAGGAAACAGGCAGAGAATAGAGAAAACGTGTGTTTCCCAAATGGCCCCCTATTCCCCCTGTAGTGCACAGAAGCGGTGAATAACAGGAATAGTGTGTCTTGTGGGACACAGACAACATGATGTTTTCCCTACATGGAACTATCAGCCTCTTACAAACCAGCCTCTCAGAAGAGCACTGTGTCACGTCCAATAAAATATTAACTCCACGCAGCAGGCTACATACACACTCACACACACGCACGCACACATGGTTTAGGGAGTATAAACCCACACTATTTTAGTCAAAGGTCAACCTGACCACGGCTAGGAACGCCACCCAACATCCAGGATCCAAAACAACCAGTTTTAAGTTCATTCTCATTCTAATGGTTCTGTGAGGCGCGGCGGTAACAGGGCTACTGCTTGTACAATGACTGCATGAACTTCTGTTTGGGAGGGAGGAGAGAGCAGGGGGGTGAGGGAGAGATAGATAGAGAGAGAGGGAGGGAGGGAGGCTGGTAGAGGGAGAAGAGAGGGGGAAGGAAGAAGAGGCAAGAGAAAAGCAACTACAAAAGAAGAGATGCTGTCAAGTGAATCAATGGTCTTCTCTTTTCTCCCATTGTGTCCTCCTTAACCCCTCCACACGTCTTCAACCTCTCCTCAGGGTCGCCGTTTCCGGATCGTTATAATCATGCATTTTGTGCTCACTTTTTTTTTTTAAAACAGATAATTGTGGGATTAACAAAACCTTATTTTTGGTTACAAAGCAAACAGTTTCTAGCTGCTGTCCAGTGATGGTTGCTGTGGAGATGGCTTCTGTAGTGATGGTTGCTGTGGAGATGGCTTCTGTAGTGATGGTTGCTGTGGAGATGGCTGCTGTAGCAACAAAGGTTTGAGCTACAGTAGAATGTAGGCAATGTAACATGACTTCCCTTCCCCCAATCCCAAGACTCAGCAATATGAAATACTGTAGACGCAAAACGTTTTGCTGAGTCTAACTTTAACCATTAGGGGGATTGAAATAGCTAACCGTGTGCTAGTGACAGCTTCCTACCTCGCTGAATATATCCTCACACACAAACCCAAACACAGTCTCATCCTCCCATTATCCCTCTCTCTCCCCCCTCACTACTGCATCTACCTCTCTTCCTTTCTCTCTGTCTCTTCCTCTCCATCTCTGCCTCCCGTCCTGTCTTACTCAGTAGGTTGAAGATATGTTACCAGGTTACCTAGCCTTCTATGAGTTGAGAGAGGAGGGGCTTTCAGCTGTAGCCTATCCGTCTTGATTTAAATGTTGACACATCTCAGGCTGTGTGTGTGTGTGTGTTTTGTGTGTGTGTGTTTTGTGTGTGTGTGTGCGTGTGTGTGTGTGTTTTGTGTGTGTGTGTTTTGTGTGTGTGTGTGTGTGTGTGTGTGTAAACCCATTTATTTTTCATCCAGTCAGCAGACGGACAGTTTGCTGCCCCCCCACTCTCATTTTTATCAGCATGTTCTCTTCACCTTCCACACATCACCCCCCCAGCTCACCCATCCCTTCCCTCACCCTCACCCTCTCTCCCCCTCCCCCTCTCTCTCTCTCTCTCAGCCTCTCTCTCTCTCTCAGCCTCTCACTCTCCCTCAGTCTCCCTGTCTCCCTCAGCCTCTCTCTCTCTCCCTCAGTCTCTCTGTCTCCCTCAGCCTCTCTCTCTCTCTCCCTCAGCCTCTCTCCAGCCCCCTCTAAGCATCTCTAAACCCTTTTAACTCTCCCCCATGCTCATCTTCTATCCCTCTCCGGTCTCAACAGACACTCCACCCAGCAGGATGGAAACAAACACCATTACTGTACTGTCAAGATGAATAAGAGTCATTGTGATGTCTTCCATTGTTTCCCTTTCAACAGTATCTCCTTGGCACCAGGATAGCTGTATTCTACTGTAAAATAGCCATACTGGCTTTGAAACCCTGCTGTCAAGGTGTCCTGCTACAGGGAGTCGTGTTCCGTCCACACCTGCCCTGGCTTGATCCTATTAGGGTTTGGGCCCAGCGTTTGGGAAAGCAAATGCATTTAGGAAATTTGCAATGCAATTAAAATGCAATTTATTTGTGTGTGAGTGTGTGTGTGTGTGTGATCACACAAGGCAGAATGGTGAGCAGAAGCCGGAACACACATACTGTGGAGATTACCATGGTGATATGCCTCAGCGCCTGCTTGGGCCATGTTGGTGTCTGGCCTCATGACCGTGCGTGTGTGTGTGTGTGTGTGTGTGTGTGTGTGTGTGTGTTGATGGAGGGGCTCTTGACCACAGGGCAGAAGACTGTGTTTACAGCTCCAATATACACACTGACAGAAACACACACACTTACTCTGCCAAGGAGAGACTGAGCCAACTGTACGTACACACACACACACACACACACACGCAGACAAACACAAACAGACACACACACACACAAATCACACACACACACAGACGGAGAGAGAGATGAAGAGAGAGAGGGACAGAGACTTTGAGAGATGGGGAGAGGTTGAAATGGACAAAGAGATGGACAGAAGGAGACAGAGAGAGAGAGTGACAGAGAGAGAGGGAGAGAGAGGGCTAAAGATATATCTACCAGTCCACCCATTCTCTACAATGACACTAACTTGCGGTACTGTATCTTGCACTAATGTATTCAAAACTGATCAGTAATGTTATAGGTCATTAAATGTACACACTCAGCATGTAGTATGAGGACACAGTCTTTGGGAGAGGTACAGGGCCTGATTTAATTGGTTCTCTACTTGTGCCGCAGTCATTTTGATTGCACAAAAGCTACCTCTAACCCCTCTATCCCACATGTATTGTACAACCTATAGAGGACCTCGCCCTGAGTGGAGCTATAACAAAATTAGGAAAGTTCTAAGGGTCTTCGAGGTTTGACAACCACTGACAAAAAGTACGAAATAAGGCAGAGAAAGAAAGCAACTGTTGTTTTTTTCATGACTTGGCACTAGAACCATTAAAAGGCAGAAAAGAAGAGTCTGTTCTTCACCATAATGACAACACAACGTGTGACTGCCAGAGTATGAAGACTTCCCGCAGGCTAAACTCTGAATGTTTATCTCACACACAAACCAGCCTTACAAAGAATACCTCAGTCCGAGTGCAGTATAACTAAAGCGCGTCGCATTAAATTAACCTTTCTTTTAACCACAGTCATTTTGCAGTGCACCTGAAGTACTTGCAGTTTTTCTGCAATTACTGCATCCAGGATATCACAGCTGACTGCAGTTACTGCACTTTTCAATAGTCAGTGACTCTGGCCTGAAAGCCATGGGCTATTCTCTACGCTACAGCATGGAAATCAGTGCGTAGAGAGGCATTGCCTCAGGTTGGGAACCTTCAGGCCAAAAGACTCAGATTATCAAACACCCGTTTTGCACAATCCATATAGTATTTAATGATATGTGCAGACAAAAGTCATTGCCCACACAAACACACTTACACATACACTGCATGCCACACACACACACACACACACACTTTGCTGCTGCTGATTATTAGCCACACAACAAATAAATTACTAAATTACTCATACCGCTAAATTACTGTTCTTCGTAATTGTTATAGTGAGAGGCGCTGTGAATTTATTCTTTGTGTTAATACCTTCTGCTTTTATTCAATTCATACAAATAAAGTTACAGATTTAACCTCCAGTGCATTTTAACTCCGTTCCTGTAAATACCCTCCTGGAGGTCCAAACTCCAACCTTGAGGTACAGTTTTTCATAAGTCGAGGACTTCTGATTTGACCTCATCAGCCTCGACAGCTTAGGTGCAATTGTAAAGGTGTAATTACAAAACCATCAGTAGGCAGCAGTCAATGAGCCAATTGATCCTTTAACATAATTCAGTGATCCACAGTATCTACAGTTCATGGCAAGGCAACAAAAAACATGGCAGCACAGCTTTGTCTGAGGCATTTGCTGTATCATTTACAACATGGCAGTACTGAATCCGTAATGTTTAATAGAAGAACACCATTTACAGATACAAAAGAGCAGAGTTGTTTTTGGTCCAATGATTAAAGAAGTTTCACAAGACAAACCATCCCAGAATTGGGTCAAGATCACTGCTGTGCCTTCTTTCACAGCAAAACAGCTGCCTTCCATAAAATAGCAATGCACATTCACACACACACATCCATACACACATATTCTCACACACACACACCCTCACACAAATCCACACACACACACCCAAACACACACACATACATCCACACCCACATCCACACCCATATCCACACATCAACATACACAGAAGGGAGGGGTGAGCCAAATGAAAGATGGAGACAATGAAGTGGTCATGATAATGTAAATACTCAGGCTGCTAATTAACAGCCCTGGTACTTCGTGACTTTCCACCAACTTAGCGCTCCATCCCGCACCGTGTTATCGCAAAGACCGGAAACATGAAACCTGATGTGTCCATGCTTGGCACTCAGCATCAGGGAGATGGATTGGATGCAGGGTTCTGCCATAGACTAGCATGCTGTCCCAGGGGACGTCTGAGGGATCAGGTGAAGGACGCCCCGATAACGTGAGGGACTGAGCTGGATGTGGATACACCCGTCTTGGTCAACGAGACCATTGGCTGATGTCACCGGTGTATAATTAAACCATTGGCTGATGTCACCATTGTGAAATTGAGCTTAAATGCTACAGTTTCTACACAATTCAATCTCTTCAACTGGGCCATTTCACTCATAGTGCCTTTTCAGGTCTATGACTGTTCTGGGATTTGAACCACCAAGAAGTGGGACCACCAAACCCCAAATGCCTCCCTATTCTCTGCACACCTGTAACCCCTCATACTGCTATAACCCCTCATACTGCTGTAACCCCTCATACATCTATAACCCCTCATACTGCTGTAACCCCTCATACTGCTGTAACCCCCTCATATTGCTGTAACCCC
>JACXGI010015097.1:0-17941 GCA_016801175.1 Esox masquinongy
GATAGACAGGGTCAGTAGGTAGGTTATAGAGCGATAGACAGGGTCAGTAGGTAGGTTATAAAGGAGAAGTGTGGAACTCACCGTTGGCTGCTGCCATCAGGGCTTGGAGCTGCTCAGCCTCAGTGGGGGGGTTGGGCCAGGGTCCGGTTCCCATGGTCATCTCAGGGGGACCTCCAGCTCTTCAGGGAAAGACAGACAGACAACATTCGTCAACAACTGGCAGCCATTTTCAAACTGCTCTTTAGTGAATGTTGTTGTGCTGGTCCCTGTTGTCACGCTGTTTTTCCATGTGAAGTCACAGGCTCTAATGATGAAGTCACAGGCTCACACACACATTTCAGTACATTCACATTCAATAGCATGTCCATTAGCACAACACCATGTACAGTAGTAATGATGAAACCTTATTGGTACCACATTAAAAAGGAACTGTAGAGTTAACACACACACACAGTTGAATGTTTCCATCTGTGAAGCACTGATCTTCAAAGCGTTGTTTGTTTAAATGAAGAGAAACTAAGGAAGGAGTAAACCTGTTCTCTATTACACTCAACTACTTACACAAACACAAATACCACACACACACACATACACACACACCTCCTGGGCAACATCCATGGACATCGCTACTGGCTGTTTCTTAAGTGCAGGGCAGTCAACTGATGCTTTTAAAACAATATCAGTCACTGCGAGATCTGACTATTTAAGTAGCTGTTTGATGGCCTAAAACAGTAGCTCCTTAGCCCCAGGGGGGTTGTGGGTAATGGATGTGCCCCTGTTTGAAGCCCCAGGGAGGAAACAGAATGGCAGTCGAGGGGTTAAAAGGATGTGAGGGTCTCGGGTCCAGCTTCCTGACTTATACGAGCAGCAGTTATAATCAGATAGGTCTTTGTGTTTTATGTACTGCAGTGGAAAAGTAAGCAGAGGCTCTTCATTTGGTCCCAGCTTGGAACCAATTAAAAACTCATAGGGCAAAAGCATATCAAACAGGGAAAAGAGACCAGGCGAGAGGGAGAGGACGCGAGAGGGAGAAAGAAAATAAAAAGAGAGGGATTGGAAGGACAAAAGAGCTAGGGAAGATGGGAGAGGGAGGAGAGAGAGATGGGGAGAAAAAGAGAGGGAAATGGAGAGATTCATATTTTGTTTTTCAAATGAAGTGGAGCAGTCTAGCTTCCCAAAATATTAAGGCATTTTAAAAAATGGTTATTACTAATGTGCCAAAACTTTTGAGAGCCTGTGTCTTTGGCAAGTGCCACCATTTTAAATGAGAACCAGACCAGGTTAAAGCTCGGTCAGTGAAGCCAGTAGGGCAGCCATTTTGAGTAGTATACTTTGGTGGACTAGAGAGATAAAGAGGACGCCTCGTTTGTCACTAATTAGCCTCTCTCTGCCCTATCACTTCCTGTGGTCTGTATAATCACGTCTTCCTGTTGCAGAGATAATGATTTTTCATTCCATCAAGACAGTGAAAGCTGTTCTGTATCAGAGCATGAAATAGGCCTTTCAAACCGCTTCCTAAACTCTTCTGTTCAATTGTTAGTTCCTATTTCTGTAGAGTGAAGCAGCTGATTTACCAGTACACCACCTGAACCGGATGGTAGTCCATTACCAGACCTTATCCCCACCTCCTTCCTGTAGCGTGTCAGACAGAAATACAGGAAGACCTTTCTTCTTGTATGACTTGGCTGGTTTCCAACCACTTGTCTTTGGCCACCAGATGATAGTGTCATAGCATGGCTACAAATGGAATTACATCTGATAAAGACTGCAAACTCATAATAGGGATCTGAATTTGGAATCCAAATATTTCACCCGGAAACTGAAAATGGCCAACTATACCTAATGTCTTGGATTGCGGAAACCATGCATCACCAGTCCATGCAAAATAAAACTACCACAAAATACACCCTGTGCGCAGACTAAAACACATCACACTAGTGCACTAGAGGTCAGTCCAGGACCCTAGGAAGTGCCTAAGACAGCAACCAGTTGCCCAGCTTGGCACAGGCTAGTAGATGGAAGCTACAGCTAAAGGGTTAGGGAGATCTACACAAGACCTGCAAAGCTCTACCTACATAATCCATAGGCTACATTCTGCCCGTGACAACTCATTTTAGATCATTTCCTCCCATAACTCAAACATCACCTCTTTAGCAGTGATAACCAAACTGACCTAGAACCAGTTGGTCAGGGCAGAATTTGGCCCAAATAAACACGTTGATACCTTATGCCTCGTTTCGACGTCCATCTTATGTAATCCCCATGGTAATGGTAGGGACTGGAAACACAAAAGGAGGTTTAGGACTTCGCTTTCTGCTCTATGTGGAGTTACAGGAAATGGTCTGGAAACTGATCAAGAAATGCTGTTGGCTGTGGAAAACGCTGGTTGAGTCTACGACATGCATGGAACCGTATAAAGGGAAGTCTAGTTTTCCAAAGGGATCATAACCAGAGTATCCATAAGCTGTGTCATCCAACATAGACTGCGTTCAGGCATTTCTCCCCGGTAAAAACGTGTGTTTGTGCTGGACATAATCGATGGTCGGAGAAGCAGAGATTTTCCTCCCCCAGATGGTCGCTTTCAGACGGGACATGATTCGTGGAATGTATTGTGTCACTTTCTGTTGTGGAAACTGTCATGGCGTGAACAGCAGTTCAGAACACTATGTAATCCATGAAGGAGACACACACACACACACACACAGACACACACACTGGTGTCAGCAGATGCCGTTTCCACCTCCACCACCTGAAACTGCATGTTACTGATGTCGCAACAGCAAATCACAAGTGATCAACTGAAAACAATCACCCAGATGGGAGCATGCCCAGTAATCACTGAGCTTCAATGAGGAGGTTCTGACTGTGGAAACATTTGTCCTTCCCTGCCCTCTGGTCCCCTAGTCTCATGAGCAGTACTGAGTGATGGCATACAGGCACTGAGGGCACAGGGGGAGAGAAACCACAGCCATTTTGTGTGGCAAAAGAACAGTGGCAGAGAACAGACAATTTTAGGGTGCAGTTCTTCACCTGAACCTGTCTTTGACTGTAACTACAGGATAGGGTTGAATGCATAGAAATAGAATGAATAGGACTGACAAATCAGTGAAAACAACACCCATTCTTTGCTGTTAATTTCTATGCGTTTAATCCAATCCAACAGGTGAAATCAAAAACATATACCTTTTGAAAAACAGGGCCCAGACTTATTCTGATCTGCAGAGCCTCTGGGCCTCAGTTGCAGATGTCATCACTGTTGTACAAACCGGGCCAGTAGGAAGATTATTATTATAATATTATAAGGAACTATTTGTTCCTTCTGCTTCCCTTCCTTACTCTCGTCCCCCATTTCTACATTTTTCTCTCTCTTTCCCTATTCTCCCCTATCGCTCCCTCTCTTATCTCTCCCCATCATTCTTTATCTCCCCCTTCTGTCTCACTCACTCCCATCTCGCTCTATATACCAATCTGCTATTGTTAACCTTTCCAGAAGTCAAAGACTGTGTGGTTTCAGGGCAATGTATTTATCTGTGTGTGTACTGATGTATGTTTTGTATATTCAAATACAGTCATGGGTCAATAAAATCATTACCAATATGTTATCCATCTCTCCATTTCCATCCCATACTCTCTGACTCTGCTCTCACCTTTGTCTTATCCCCAGAAACAGTAGGCTTCACATCATGAGTCTGTGTGTGTGTGCGCGCGCACATGTGTGTGTGCGTGCAGGAGATTCAGTGTACTCACCCACTGGGTCCAGGTCTCTGGCCCTGGTTAAAGCGCCAGTCTGTGTTAGGAGGCTTTTGCTGTGAAGAGAAAACAAGATACAACATCAATCCCCTGTTTTTACTCACCAAGATGACCATGGGACCGTGTGTGTGTGTGTGCGCGCGTGTGGACCATTTCTGTCTGCAGTCAAGAGGCTGAATAAAGGGCATACAACTTATGGGGCAGCCATTTTGTTCTGAAATCTATGGAGCAGAAAATGTCAGTGAAGACCACAAACAGAAAGACTGTGACTCCGCTCCCAATAACAAGACTAAATGTGATGGCCAAGATAGGGAGGGGGGAGATGAGACCCTCAATACAGAGCATCAGCGTTTATAAGGCATCTACTAGCTTCCAAAATCGGAATGTTTTGGTGAGGTTCAGACAACACAGAGACTCCATTGAAGATAAAATGTATTCGCTACAGTAGGTGGGACATACAGCACAAGTATAAAATGTGTTGTGGCTAATTCACAGCAGTAAGGACTCTCCTGACACTCTACTAGAATCACCAGGGCCAAGACTGAATACCCAAGGCCTCATCACACAGTCACTCAGCAGTGGCTGGGGGAGATAGATCGGGTTTAATTGACTAAAGGAGAAATTCATGGCCCACTCATAAAGACCTGATTGTGTTTATCTACAAAAGAGAGGGAGAGAGAGAGATGAGAGAGCACTCAGAAAACAAATGGCAGCTGAATATAGCATCTGTTTGTTGTTTTAATATAAACATATATTATCTTGAAGGACAGAGGGGAAAAGGGGAAATTCATTTAGATGAAGAAAGTCTCTCTCTGCACTCCATCTCTTTAACCCAGACCACTCGCTATATTTCCACTGTAAATACCTCTCCACTCATCCATTTTCCTTCCATCTCTAACGTTTTCCCCACCTCTCACTCCTCTTTCCCGACCTCCTTTGCTCCTCTTTCCCCACCTCCTTCACTCCTATCCCATTCCATGTCTCTTCCTCTTTTTACTCAGTCTCCCACCTCCACCCTCCCTCTCTCCCTCTGCCTCTCTCTCTCTGTGGCTGGGCTGTGAGGCAGTGAATAGACACTTGGCTGTGTTCCAGACTCTCCTAATGGACACAGGAGGAGAGAACAGGAGAGAACAGAGAGGCTCCCCAGGGAGAAGCCAGCAGCCCGTCGCCTGCCTGCTTTATTACAACCATTCTGCCATAGAACAGGAGGGGCAGGAGAAGAAGAGGGAGGGAGAGATAGAAAAGGGGGAGCGGCGGGCAAAGAGGCCAGGGTGTGAGAGAGGGGGAGAAATACGCTATCCAGTTTCAAAAACACCTTTGCCACCAACATTTACAAGCTGTGTCAAAATGACCCACTAAAGGGGTTTTATTTCAGTGGTGTCTGATTTCATCCCATGTGATATAATAACACACATCAGTTGCTCTGCATGCGCCTGATAGCCGTCTAGTGAAGATATTGTAACAGCGTCATTAAAAGACGCCAATGACAGGAAACTACAGGAACTGGCGGGTCCTTGAACAATTACGATGGCTCTACATAAAAGACTGGAAGGATGAAGATGTGTAATCTTAATGGTCTCCACTCATCTAGTGGGGGGGGGGTGCAACAGACATAACATTCCAGCGGTGTTACAATCACTGCCACACACACACACACAATCCACGTCATTCCCGAGGTTATTCCCAAGGTCAGGTCTGGCCACAGGCCTAACAGAACCAGACAGCAGGGCCCTGTGAGTTGAGCCCACAGGTCTAGTAATGTACTGCACCGGGCCACGTTCACAGAACAAGCACTTCACGCATTTAAAGGGTCAAGTGACGTTCTCAAGCGAGCACAACATTCTGTTAAACATCAAAACGTCTTTGATTCACATGTCATATGATTCTATGCGCAGCTTTCTGGTTTCTCCCGTCATAGTTGCGTTAGGTCCTGATCCAGAGTGCGTTACAAGGACAGAAACCAAAAAGTGATCAGAGTGGATCAAACTTTCTAAATCAGAAGCTATCCCTGCTCTGGGGATTACGGACTTCTTGTTCTGATCTTCATAGTGATGCGCCAGACAACTTTGATTTGTTACCAGAATCCCCGGGGAGAATTGCACTCGTACTGTAGCTAGACAACGTTCTGTCTTCCAACCTGGTCGTATCCATGAGCTACCACTACCTAAGAACAGTACAACCTGTCTGATTTATTTGATGTGAAAGATCAGCACACAGCACAGCCTCTGGACTGACAAGGGAAAATACCCTAATCACTGGACATGAACATCTGGTCTCCATACCAGGTGTGTGTGTGTGTGTGTGCGTGCGTGTGTGTGTGTGTGTGAGAAACATCTGGTTCAGTGGATCAGTGGGAGGTTAACCATTTGAGCACTGGCCAGAATCTGATGAATGGAGGAGAATCACAGCAGGCTTCCCGCCGAAACATCCCCCCCTTCCTCCAGTGCTTTATCCGCCAAAGTTACCACACACACACACACACACACTTCTTCAGCCGGCGAACTTCCCACAGGCCCATCTGGTGCTGTGTGTCGTGTGAGGAAGTTAAAGTTTCCAAACACACACAAACACACCAAAACACACACACACCCACCCACAGGTCCTGGCATTGAAGAAACTGTGACTAGACTGCACCGGGCTCTCTGCCTGAAAAGGGAAGTCCTTCCAACAGTCTTTCCGCAGAAACACTAGCCCACTAACTCCCGTGGAACATTCTCCATGTTATCACAATGGATGCTTTTCATTCCCATTGTCCACTAAGGTATTGTCGATTATGGCGCACAGGGAAACGCAGCGTATAAGGATACATGTGAATGTTAAAGGTCCACGTGGACCCGGTTTTGACAGTCGACAACAGAAGACCCAACAGGAGTCTAAGACCCCGACTAGACACCCCAAAGGACCTTCATAGGGACCCACAGATGTCCCATAAGACACTGCAGAGGACAGATTTACTGGGCCATGCGGATCTATTGGAAACACGTGCCGCCTCGAGCTCCGTTACAACAGAGTATTTACAAAACACTTCATATCTAGTCATCAGCCAGAACCACACAAACACACGAATGCGCGCGCGCGCATGCGCACACACACACACACACACACACACACCCTGCAGTATCAAGACCACCATACACACACACTGAATGTGGCTATTTGTACTATACACTGATTACTAGGTTTATAAGCATACAGTCCAACCGTTCCACACAGAGTATTTGATGAGGAGCTACGCACACTCCTATTGAGCAGAACAGGCACACAGACACTCAGGACTCATTGTCTCTCCTTCAATACTGGACAATGTGGACCTAAGTCCCTAAAAATATTAGACACCACTGTAGGGCTTGGAAGTCATGACTATACATTGTACACAGACACATATACACACACACATATAAACAGACTGTGGCCTCTCTGTGGCTCTGGTACATTAAAGGCTAGTCCGCCTGTCACTGCGCCACACGTGAGTAAAACACTCCCTGTTCTTTATTTCTCTCCCTTCCTCCATCTCTCCCTTCATCTCTCATCTCCATTCTACACGTGTGACTGGAGCAGGGAGACAGATGGTAGCACGGCGACCCAGGGGACAGGACAACACAGAGACAGAGGGGAGGAGAGAGAGAGAGAGAAGAAGAGAGAGAGACTGGGGAATATGAACATGACAGTCATGAAAGAAACAACAGACTGATAGAAAATCTGATTAACAGAAAACACCCTGCTCCAATCCATCATACAAACATATGCTGTGTAACTCCCTTGAGTAGAGAGCACTACCCACTGGTCTCCTTCTAAAAGGACTACAACACTACCCACTGGCCTCCTTCTAAAGGGACTACAACACTACCCACTGGCCTCCTTCTCAAGGGACTACAACACTACCCACTGGCCTCCTTCTAAAGGGACTACAACACTACCCACTGGCCTCCTTCTAAAGGGACTACAACACTACCCACTGGCCTCCTTCTAAAGGGACTACAACACTACCCACTGGCCTCCTTCTAAAGGGACTACAAATATAATCACTGACTTGGCCAAATGAAAAAGGGATTCAGCCAAATTAAAAAGGAGAAAGCGGTCTTGCAATCTTGTCCTCATGAATCATCAGAAATAGAACACTGGCAGCCATCTTGGAAACCCAGATCCACATAGTCAGTAAACAGGGAGGAGTCCTCTCCATGTCTTACACGTGAGCAGTCTTTACAGAACATATTTCCATCCACAGTCCACACCCAGGAACACAGAGTAGAATGGTATCCCTAACAAGTGCTCTTGGAATGAGGTTTGGAAATGTCTGCTGCCAGTGGCACACAGGCAACCATAAAGGGGGAGGTCATGGTTACCATGTGACTCAGTGGCAAACGCATGGAACCAATCAGCGTTCAGAGGACAACAGGAAGTGAGAGGTTGAGCCCTGACCCCTTGGAATTCCTGTTTATCAGCCACCGCTTTACTCTTCGACTCATTCTCCCCCACTCCTCTCTTCCTTCTGTTCCAAACCCCCATCCTCTTTCACATCCATTTTTCCAACCCCCTTGCTCCTTCTCTTCCTCTCTGTCATCCGGTTTCCCTCTACTTCCTATATAACTATTCTATTAGTCTAACTGCCTATATCTATTTTCAGCTGTTGTTACTCTTCTAACCACAGAAAACTGGAAGATTTTGGTTATGCAGCTTCTAAATCTCTACCTCCATACCCATGTCTCTCTATCCATGTCTCTCTATCCTTCATTCCCACAATCCTTCTCTCTCTCCTGGTATCTCTCTCGCTCTAGCCATTCCTCCTATTTCTTTTTTAGAACACTGCTTCCCTGCTGATTTTGTTTAGTCATTTCCTAGCCTCAGGTCAGATGAAATATTAAAGCAGGTCCTTCACCACGTCCTAAAGTGAAAGATGGAGGCTCCAAAAACACGCTTTAAAAACATACTACATTTTTATGTGACTTAATCAATCTAGGTCAGCAGGCTGAAGACAGAACATAAAACATAGTATCATTATTCAATTTGGTGAGCTTAGTCAATAAAGACAACCATTTTGGGGTAAAACCTTCAGGTTCTCTTTATAACCTAGTACTTACAGACCTCCAAAGTCATGGGTCTAGTGAATTTTTTCTGATAACTCTACTGGCTATATTTCAGGGTATCCCACCGATAGCCTAGCATCACCCCTCTGTTGCCCTCACCTCATTGGCTGAGTTCATTAGGTGCTTCCTGTTGAGCGTCATGCTGAGTGTGTTGTTGTGACTCATCATGGGTGTCTTGACAAACACAAAGTCACTGCGGCTGGAGATGGTGGAGTAGCAGGGTCTGTAGGTCCGTGTCCCCGGGGGGTCCTGGGCTCCCCCCACCACCTCCATATAGCGAATGGGTCCATCGGTGTTGAGCTGCAGGTGGAGGTCCTTACTGGGTCTCTGGTGATAGGGCCTGGTTGGCCGGTGGCGGCTGTAACAGCAGCCTGACCCCCCGTAGACACTACGCTGGCGTAGGCATCGCACCATAAGGATGAGGAAGGTGAGGAAGGACAAGGCTGAGACGCAGGCCAGGGAGATGATGAGGTACAGTGTGACGTCAGACATCCCGGTGCGCGGTATTACCGAAGTCTTACGGTTGTCTGCGGCAATCTCGCCGGCGCCATTCTCCTCCACGGTTACCGTGACGGCCACGGTGGTGGAGAGAGGGGGTTCTCCATTATCCTGGACCACCACGGTGATGTCAAAGGCGGAGCCACCCTCCTCCTCGGCAAGCTTGCGGGCTGCGCGGAGCTCGCCGGTGTGTGGGGCAATGCGGAACAGCCCGGTGTGCGGCCCGGGGGCGATGGAGTAGAACAGCCAGGCGTTATGACCGCTATCAGGGTCCACCCCAACCAGCTTGGTGATGAGTTGACCGGGCCCAGTGGACTGGGGCACGCTGATCTGCAGCCCGGTGTCCTGGGGGAATGGGGGGTACACGACCACGGGGGCATTGTCGTTGAGATCCACTACGAACACGTGCACTGTGACGTTGGAGGTCTGCGGGGGGACCCCGGCGTCTCGGGCCTGCACCTCGATGCGGAAGGCCTTGAGGGTCTCGTGATCCAGCGAACGCATCGTGTAGATCTGCCCACTCTCTGGGTTAATGTAGACGTAGGAGGAGACAGGCGACCCGTGGATCAGGCTGGGCAGGATGGAGAAGGAGACCCGGGCGTTGTCGCCCGTGTCAGGGTCGGAGGCGGTCACCATGGCGATGGGTGAGCTGGGGGTGTTGTTCTCTGGGACATCCACCGAATAGGAGGGCTGGGAGAAAGAAGGGGCGTTGTCGTTCACGTCCGACAGCTTGACCAAAAAGGTCGTGCGTGACGACAGGGGAGGGGAGCCCGCGTCGGTTGCCATGATGACCACTGTGTATTCTGCCATGGTCTCTCGATCTAGGCTGCCATCTGTGATGAGGTTGTAGTGCTCTCCAAAGGCGGAGTTGAGTTTGAATGGCAGTCCAGACTGGACCTTCAGGGTCACCTCTCCATTCTTACCAGAGTCCAGGTCCCGCGCGCTAATCAGGGCGATGACTGTCCCCTGTGCAGAGTCCTCTCGAATTGGACTGGTCAGTGACGTCAACGTCACTTCCGGTGAGTTGTCATTCACGTCAGTGATGTCAACTATTATGTTACAGGATCCCTCCATAGCGGGGGTGCCCCCGTCCCTGGCCTGCACTGTGATGTGATATACATTCGCGGTCTCATAATCTACATGACCATTCACACGGATCTCACCGGTTTTAGAATCCACGCTGAAGAGCTTGAGCACCCGGTCCGGGGTGTATTTACTAAACAGGAAAGAGATCTCCCCGTTCTGATCGTAATCCGCGTCGGTTGCGTTCAGTTTTGTCACTAAAGTGCCCGGTTCAACATTCTCCAGCACACTCACTTTTTTCAACGGCTCGTCAAATACCGGAGCATTGTCATTGACGTCCATAATTTTTATGAGTAGAATAGTAGAGCCAGACTTCTCAGGCTGCCCCCCGTCCACGGCAGTGAGCAACAGACGAAAAGAGGCCTGCGTCTCCCTATCCAAAGCCTTCTCTAAAACTAACTCGGGGAATTTACTCCCGTCACTTTTAATTTCCACATTCAAAACAAAGCAGTCGTTTGGTGCAAGGAGATAAGTGCGCAGAGAGTTGATACCCACATCTGGGTCATGAGCACTCTCCAGTCGGAACCGGGTGCCCGGCGCCGCTGCTTCTGATATCTCCAAGGAAATATTCTTAGTTGAAAATTGCGGCGCATTGTCATTCACATCCACAATATTTACAACAACCCGATGTATTTCTAATGGGTACTCAAGTACAATCTGAAGATGCAGCGAACATGTTAAACTTAATTCGCACATGTGTTCCCGGTCAATTGTCTGTCTAATAACAAAATCACCATTTGACTCGTTTACCTCGAAGTGCTGCGTGTTAGAATCCGAGACCACACGCAATTTCCTCTGAATTATCATTTGAACAGCGAGACCCAAATCCTTAGCAATATTCCCAATCACAGCTCCCGGTCTGAGCTCCTCTGACACCCAGTAGCTGAGCTGGGCGGTTGCGCCCGTAAGGCACGCGAGGGAAAACCATAGCCCCAGCCCAGGCCACCCTCCGCAACGCTTCCTCTGTCTGGATTCCATTGTGAGAGGGATCCGCGGGGTCCGGGGATGTAAAAAGTAACAGTACTTATTTACCTTAACTTATCCATAGTCTCGTGAAAACCACGGTATCAGACCATCGGTAAACACTTCCGTTTGAGAAATAGGGCGGTGGGAAGTTTAGAAGTAATCATGACGGTCTTATTATAAATGGAAAATAAAATAGAGTAAAAGTAAAACTCCATGAAGGCTCTGCTAAAACTATCCACACTGTCTCCTCTGCTCCGCTTCTCCCAGGGGCGGGGACAGAGAAACAAAGGCACGTTTCTTATTGGTCGAGACCCCGGGACTTTTCATACAGAACTTTCACACAAGAGAGGGGTGCAAGTGAAAGCTTTTTCGGAGGCACTTCTTTTGAACTAACAACCAAGTCAGAGTTACAATGTTACAGGCTAAATACATTACTTTCCCAAGAAAACAACTCAGAATGCATAACGGAACGCCAAAATAACGATAACGCGCAATAATAATTAATTTAGGAACATATTTGCAAGAAAGTGGAATTTGTCAATTCGAAGGCAGTAAGGCACAGAACGGAATGGTGGGTATGATCCACAATGGTACGTATTGCTTTGCTATGTGAATCAACGTAATTACTTACATTGAATAAAGAGTTACGCAATTAAGCCAAACTGATGGATTGGATAAATTGCAATGGTAAACTCAGCCGCTAGGCGGCATAGTTTTCAAATTGTTTCTTCCCCAGAAGCGTTGATAACGCTTGGCGTTATCTAAATTCAACCCTCGTCGCCTCTTACCTAATCCTGTCCTTTTCAAAACCATTTGGAGGAGAAAGAGTGGAGGGAGCTCGAACTTTCTGACGAGGATTATGAAATTAAGAAAAAGCCAATATGTAAAACACAGATAGGTCTTGGCATGGAGGCATCGATATCATTGATAACCAACATGAAGAGTATGATGTAACCGCAATAATTGCAACATTTGTAATATTATGTTCATAATCGGGAAATAATACTGTCTTAGTCAGAATAAATAAATATAATCTAACGGTAGCCCGAAATTAAATAATCAAATATATTGAATGATTGAATGTACATTATATGAAGTATAATTTAAATTATGTAAAGTATGGAATCATCTGTGATTGATTTATGACTAAATAATTGTACATAACATTTATGAATATCACATTTTACATAAAATGTTAAAGAAACGACAAGAGTAGGATATAGGCCTATAACTAGGGTATTAATGATTTCTGATTCATTTTTCTCAGATATTCTAAACCATTGTAGATCCAGGTATCAAGCATTCTCATGAAATGAAAACCACGAGGTAAAGAGGCTAATGGAACTCCAATCCAAAGATGCAGCGGTGAAAACGTGAATCCCCTATTGACACTGTTAGCCTAGAAACATTAGCCTACATGTAGACTGTTGCTTATAAGTTTATTTCACACTTTGAGGTAAAACATTAGTATGATAGATTTATGGATGTCAACCAGCATATATGTTATTTACTTTGTTAACAAATGACACTGCATTATAGCTAAAAACGATTTTTACTCCACCCAACGACTTATTTACGCTATATATGCTACCAGCTTATTTGAATTGCGTATCAGTCATTTTTATCAGTTCTGAAAAGGACCACATCTACATGCTAAGCAGCAAAACCAACCAAATAAAGCACATTTTAATAAAGAAAACAAAGTATTTGACGAATATTCACTTCGTTAGATCAGAGTTTTTGACTTTGCCAGTGGCAGCGTCCTACCGTTTTCCCCAACTGGGGGCTTTTTTCAGTGTTCTATTTCGTTCCAATAACGTCTTTACAGCATCTTTTCCTGTGAAAACGGCATGTTCTGTCGCTAATACTTTAACTTTATCATATAATATCTTGCGACCTGTAATTTGAAACGTCACAATTGATTGAGAATCACAATTAGGCTACTCCGATGTCATGCTGTGTTGCGTCATATTGGATTGATATTATTAATATAGTGACCAGTAGCCTACATCATTGTACGTAATAAAAGACTACAGACAGGAAGATTTTTTTTCGCAATGTTAGAGTTCACTGCTCACCTGCTGGCTCTCAAAGGTCCAGGCGTTGTCGGGTAAAGAAGCATCAAGGACGTTGATCATCTCCTTAAAGTCAGTGGTGCTGCTGGGCTTAACGAAAGTGAAATCACTGAACTCTGACATGGGAGAAAGACAGGACCTGAAGGACTGACTCTGAGACAACACGTCCCCTCCCAGGACCTCCACATACTTAATAGGGCCGTCAGTGTTGAGCTGGATTTGCAAGTTTCTGTTCGGGTTCTTGTAGCCGTCAAAGTCGTCCCGTCTAAAGCAGCAACTACCGCTGCTTCTATTGTTTCTAACACACTTTACCGCTAAGACTACAAAAGTCAACAGAGACAGAACGGACACCGAGGCCAGAGAGAGTACCAAGTATAGGGTGATTCTCCCACTTTTCTTGTTTGCCTCCGGCGCCTTTTGTCGGAGGTCCAATATGGGTTCGCGGAGACCGTCCTCTACCAGTATGGCCACTGTAAATGTGGCGGACTGGACCGGCTCCCCGTCGTCCTTTATCTCAATAAGCAGCCTCTGAGAGGAGTCGTCTTGCTCGGACACAGCGCGTTTAGTCCTCACCTCCCCTGTGTACTGATTGACACTGAAGAGAGACGAGTCAGTAGCCTCCACTAGCTTATATGAGATCCAGGCGTTATGGCCAGAGTCTGCGTCTACAGCCGTTACCTTAGTAACCAGATGGCCCGTTTTAGCGGAGCGCGGCATCCTCTGGTGAGAGAGCGAGCCCAGGGCAGCGGAGGGGTAAATAACAGCCGGAGCGTTGTCGTTCTGGTCCAAGATAAACACATGGACAGTGACGTTGCTGCTCAAAGAGGGGGAGCCGTGGTCCTTCCCCTGAACGAGAATCTGAAACACTTTGAGTTTCTCGTAGTCAAACGAGTGCATGCTGTATATGGTACCGTTATCAGAGTTAATGTACACATAGGAGGACACAGACACTTCCTGTACTTTGGAGTCTAGGATGGAGTAGGAGATCTTAGCATTATCCCCGAAATCCAGGTCAGATGCGGATACTGAAGAGAGAATGGTGCCAGAAAGTCCATTCTCTTTTAAATAGACATTATAAGATGTCTGGGTGAATTTAGGGGGATTGTCGTTGACATCACTGATACTAACCCGTATCGTTTTTTTGGTAGTCAGGGGAGGGGAGCCGGAGTCAGTGGCTGTTATCTCAATATTATACTCTGAAAAGCTCTCTCGGTCTAAAACACCACTGGTGACCAGTCCGTAATTATTAGAAAAGGACGGTTTTAAAGTAAAGGGAAACCCTCGCGGGAGCTGTAACGTTACTTTACCGTTATTCCCGGAGTCGAGGTCCCGGGCACTAATCAAAGCCACTACTGTGCCAATGGGTGCGTCCTCGCGCACCGGGCTAGGTTGAGAGGTCAGTAAAATTTCGGGGGGGTTGTCGTTTTGGTCAATAACTTCTACCTGCAAGATGCACTGTCCTTCCATTTCTGGACTACCTTTATCTTTAGCAGTTATATCAATTTCATAATTTGCAGCAGTTTCATGATCTAATTCTCCTTTTAGAGAAAAATCCCCGGTGTCAGAATCAATATCAAACGTGAAACGCACGGAATCTGGGGTGCGCTCACCAAATGAGTATTTTACCTCACCATTCTGTCCATCGTCAATATCTTTCGCTTTAAGCTTAACCAGAAATGTTCCTTTTAAACTATTTTCTTTTATGGACACTTTGTATAGCGATTTGTCAAAAACGGGAAAATTGTCATTAATATCAAGCACAGTGATGGTTATTTTAGACGTCCCAGATCTCACTGGATTACCCCCGTCAAGTGCTGTTAATAACAGATGGTGAACAGCTTTCTTCTCTCGATCAAGTTGTTTCTCTAACACTAGCTCCGGGACTTTCCTACCATTATTTAGGTCTTTTATTTTTAAACTAAAGCACTCGTCTTTACCAATAGTATAGGACTTAAGCGAATTGCTTCCCACGTCCGGATCCTCTCCGCTTTCCAAACTAAATCGTGCACCTGTGGCAGTCGATTCCGCTATTTTCAATGTGAGTTCCTTCGTAAAGAAACTAGGCGAATTGTCATTTATGTCCCGTATTTCCACCTCTATGCGATACAGTTGTAACGGGTTCTCGATGACAACCTGCAGAGGTAAAACGCAGCTTAGGCTGTGTCCACATAAAGTCTCTCTGTCTATTCTCTCATTGACGACCAGCTCGCCTTTCCCCGCATCCACACTGAAATACTGCTTATCAGCCTCAGAAGCCACACGCAGTTTACGGTCAAAAATCTCAGCCAGTCCCAACCCCAGATCTTTGGCTAGATTTCCTACCACAGAACCTTGTTTCAGCTCTTCCGGGATGGCGTAGCGAGTCTGTCCGTCTATTGTATTCCACAAGAGAAAGAAATGATGCCACCAAAGAGCCAACGATCTCCAGCATCGGGATCCCATTTTCTTTGTCTTCCCTGATCCGTCACAAAACCATTAAATAGTGTCCAGAACAACGAGTGCCATTTCAAAATATATCAAGAAAAAACATTACACTTCGCATGTTTCCATAAATGGTGTAAATGAAAAATGTATGTTTTATTTAGATTATATTATATCTCCGTGTGTGTGAGAGCATGCCTCTCTCTTCCAGCCCTGAGTATAGTAAGGGTTACGGTGCTGAGGCTGGGGGAGGGAGGAGATCACTTTATACAGTTATACATTCTATTGGTGGACCGCGTGCAGCTCCAACACCCAATAAGGGGAACACGGAACAGACTTCTTAAAGCTACAGCAGTCTGCCACTGGCTAAGCGCTACTCTTAACAGAGTGAAATGGAGAGGAATACCTTTTTACTAAATAATAGTGTACATATGTAGAATCATGATTTTGGTTTGTTTTGTTGCCAAGACCTCTTCAGTGCATCACCAGCACCAAAGGAAATGCAGATGCGATTCGTTAGTTATATCCATGCACAGTAAATTCACACTAACATATGGCTATAATGACCGTTTTGCACTTTTTATGTAGCGTGATTTTGGCCATCTAATAGCCTAACCATTGATGAAGCAACATCAGGCACTATACGTTAAACATCTATTGCTGCAGGATTATTCTGCTAAGACTAGGGTGCATGAATTAATATTCTTTACGTTTAAATTAAATGCTAAACTTCACATTCAATCAGAAAATGTGTAAAACATAGTATCTGGAAATTAATTCCTCAGTCAGCCTTTGATTGCGTAAACAAAACCAGACAGTTGAATCAGTGGAGGTGCTGTCCGTGGTTCTGAAATTCTTAGCGTCCCATAAAGTACAAAGTGATACTCACTTAAAACAGCCATTACAAATACAAATAAAGATTACACACCTCTGAGGATTACAAGCAACAAAGTCACACAATTCATAAGATAAAATGAATGCATTCAATAATTACATGTTAAATGAAACCTTGATTGGCGCCGAAATCTTGTTCCCTAAATTCCAGAGGCACTTCAATGACGCAGTTATTTACTGTTTATTTGCAAACGTCTACTAAATTTCAGCAATAAATGTTTCTTGCTAATTACTATCATATTCCGTCACGCATGCATTAAATATGTCCAAAAATAATGAACTTTTGATTAGTGAAATGTTGAAAATAAAAATAATTTAAAAAAACAGTCCAACTTCAAGTTATAATCAACTAGGTTATTATGTCACTGCTCACCTGCTGGCTCTCAAAGGTCCAGGCGCTATCCGTTAAAGACGCGTCAAGGACGTTGATCATCTCCTTAAAGTCAGTGGTGCTGCTGGGCTTAACGAAAGTGAAATCACTGAACTCTGACATGGGAGAAAGACAGGACCTGAAGGACTGACTCTGAGACAACATGTCCCCTCCCAGGACCTCCACATACTTAATAGGGCCGTCAGTGTTGAGCTGGATTTGCAGGTTTCTGTTCGGGTTCTTGTAGCTGTCAAAGTCGTCCGGTGTCAGGCAGCAACTACCGCTGGTTCTCCTGTTTCTTATACACTTGACCATTAAGATGACAAAAGTCAACAGAGAAACTACTGACACCGAGCCCAAAGAGAGTATCAAATATAGAGCGATTCTCCCACTTTTCTTGCTTGCCTCTGGCGCTTTTTGTCGGAGGTTCAATATGGGTTCCTGGAGCCCGTCCTCTACCAGTATGGCCACAGTGACCGTGGCGGACTGGACCGGTTCCCCGTCGTCCTTTATCTCAATAAGCAGCCTCTGAGAGGAGTCGTCCTGCTCGGACAAGGCGCGTTTAGTCCTCACCTCCCCTGTGTACTGATTGACACTGAACAGAGACGAGTCAGTGGCCTCCACTAGCTTATATGAGATCCAGGCGTTATGGCCAGAGTCTGCGTCTACAGCCGTTACCTTAGTAATCAGATGGCCTGTTTTAGCGGAGCGCGGCATCCTCTGGTGAGAGAGCGAGCCCAGGGCAGCGGAGGGGTAAATAACAACCGGAGCGTTGTCGTTCTGGTCCAAGATAAACACAT
>JACXGI010015098.1:0-17937 GCA_016801175.1 Esox masquinongy
TCTTAAAGGGAGTGCTCCTAATCTCAGTTTGTTACCTGTATAAAAGACACCTGTCCACAGAAGCAATCAATCAATCAGATTCCAAACTCTCCACCATGGCCAAGACCAAAGAGCTGTCCAAGGATGTCAGGGACAAGATTGTAGACCTACACAAGGCTGGAATGGGCTACAAGACCATCGCCAAGCAGCTTGGTGAGAATGTGACAACAGTTGGTGTGATTACTGGCAAATGGAAGAAACACAAAAGAACTGTCAATCTCCCTCGATCTGGGGCTCCATACAAGATCTCACCTCGTGGAGTTGCAATGATCATGAGAACAGTGAGGAATCAGCCCAGAACTACACGGGAGGATCTTGTCAATGATCTCAAGGCAGCTGGGAACGTAGTCACCAAGAAAACAATTGGTAACACACTACGCCATGAAGGACTGAAATCCTGCAGCGCCCGCAAGGTCCCCCTGCTCAAGAAAGCACATGTACAGGCCCGTCTGAAGTTTGCCAATCAACATCTGAATGATTCAGAGGAGAACTGAATGAAAGCTTTGTGGTCAGATGAGACCAATATTGAGCACTTTGGCATCAACTCAACTTGCCATGTTTGGCGGAGGAGGAATGCTGCCTATGACCCCAAGAACACCATCCCCACCGTCAAACATGGAGGTGGAAACATTATGCTTTGGGGGTGTTTTTCTGCTAAGGGGACAGGACAATTTCACTGCATCAAAGGGACGATGGACGGGGTCATGTGCCGTCAAATCTTGGGTGAGAACCTCCTTCCCTCAGCCAGGGCATTGAAAATGGGTCGTGGATGGGTAATCCAGCATGACAATGACCCAAAACACATGGCCAAAGCAACAAAGGAGTGGCTCAAAGAAGAAGCACATTAAGGTCCTGGAGTTGCCTAGCCAGTCTCCAGACCTTAATCCCATAGAAAATCTGTGGAGGGAGCTGAAGGTTCGAGTTGCCTCGAGACCTTAATGACTTGAAGATCTGCAAAGAGGAGTGGGACAAAATCCCTCCTGAGATGTGTGCAAACCTGGTGGCCAACTGCAAGAAACGTCTGACCTCTGTGCTTGCCAACAAGGGTTTTGCCACCAAGTACTAAGTCATGTTTTGCAGAGGGGTCGAATACTTATTTCACTCATTAATATGCAAATAAATTTATAACATTTTTGACATGCGTTTTTCTTGATTGTTTTGTTATTATTCTGTCTCTCACTGTTCATATAAACCTACCATTAAAATTATAGACTGATCATTTCTTTGTCAGTGGGCAAACGTACAAAATCCGTAGGGGATCAAATAATTTTTTCCCTCACTGTAGGACCCTACACTGTCATGGCAACCATAGTTCTAGGTCAGAGTTAACAGACCTCCTGATCTGAGCTACCCCTGGTCTCTGTCCTGTCCAAACGGAAAGATACAGAGGAGACACAGTCAACTTCACCTTGGAGCCATCTGTAATAGATAAGATAGGTTTGAGGCTTGGCGCCTCGGTTGTGGCCATAGTCACTTCTAAGAACAGGGCATGCTGACCTAGGTCTTCTTCTATCCGTGGCATCCATGAACTGTCTAAAGCAAATTCAGGTCTAGTCTAAAACAGTCCATTTATTACAGTTAATTTGCAGAATAATGGATAAATGAGGATATGGTAATAAATTAATTTTCCACAATTCCTCCCTTTTGTCCCATCAGGGACAATACAAACAGAAAGAATAAATTTGCACAGCAAAACCTAAAGAAGGCAATGGTGGACGCCTGTGGTGATGTGTTTGTGAAGCCTATCCAGGGTTTTCTAAGACACACAAGGGCATTTTCCCCACACTGCCTGGGAAGAGTAAACAATGTGTGACGTTGATGAGATTTAATGGCCTGACCTAGACCTGAGATCAGATGATGAGAACACTGATGCTGAGTAATCTGACCCAGACATGAGACGAGATGATGAGAACACAGATGCTGAGTAACCTGTACATTTGCTGCATTTGGAAATAAAGCTTTTGGAAATTGGGTATTTTATTTCTTATACGTTTTGTCAGTGTGACAGCTCAAAGGTCAGGTTTTTGACCAAAACAGCATATGCAGTAGTATTCTCTTATCCACTTACGTAATTCATTACAGCACTGTTAACAGCACTGTATAACAAACAAACATGTAGTCTTTGTTTATGACAGCTTATGTGTGTTGTCTGAGAGCAGTTTGAACTGGGACAGAGAAGTTAGATGTTTGCACTGTTGGGTGTATGTTTTTAGAATTGTGTGTGAAGATTTGAGAAAATGGTGAGTTGTTCCAGGAATTGTGTCTAAGCAATCGAGAAAAACTGTAATATGACAGACATCATGGTGACTGGTTGAAGTTGTAGCAGCCAACCGCCAGCATCTGAAAATTTAAGAGCTTTTCCGACCATGGTTGATCATGGGAGTTTTGTTGATTTTGTAATGGTGTTTTCCAATATCTAGCAGTTCTTATCAGCCTGTGCATGCTGAAATGAATCATCAGAGTCTTGCTTGGGATTTGACAACAGTCTGGCATGAAATAGACAAACTAACAGCCTATCATGATGGGGTGCAATGACATCAGAAATGCAAATGTAACTATATGTGTGAAGAGTACATGTATTTATCACATTTGCACTTTTGTACTGCCTGTTTTTGTCCTCGCACTATATGTTCATCAGACCAAAGCAAATTCCTTGTATGTGAAGTACTACTTGGCAATAAATCTGTTTCTCATTCTGATTCGTTGTGCTATTCTGCTTGAAGTGGTATACGAGATAATACTGTAATTATTATTAGAAACAGTATGACAAACTAAAAAGTGATTATACAGATAAGAGATTATACAGTTGGTCTATGTCTCTAGACATTTATGGACCACATATAGTGGTCTCTCTCCCACACGTGCACATTTTGTGTAATTAGAATGTGACACACACTTTGAAATATATTTGGTGACTTTAGGTCAAAAGTGTTCAAAGATATGATGATTTCAGAATCTCAAGTATAATGATGCACTGTAGCACCCCCCAAAAAATACTGGGGAAGTTTTTTGGTGGTCATGGGCCTTTAAACTAAACAAGTATCATGTTAGTGCCCCATATGCTCCATAATTTTCTACAAGGCTTTTGGTGACAACTTGTCAGTCGGCTTCATGTCACAGACATACTTGGTAAGCCATTAGAGGTGTAGGCATATCACTGTTTATGAGGTGATCTTAAGGCCATAGAAATTGGTGTAATGGCTTTATAGGCATTTTAGCCCCTTTAAGGCCTTAAATGCCTTTTAGGTCTCAAATGCCTTGTAACCCATTTACGTTGTATAGGCCTTATAGTCCAGATAGGTCATATGGCTTGTGAAAGCCTTTAAGACTTAATAGCCATTTAGGTCTCATAGGCCTTCTAGATCATTTAAGCCTTGTAAGCCATATAGGCATTTTTGACCTTCTAGGTCAGTGGCTCCCAGCCTTTTTCAGCTACTGTACCTCCAAAAAGATTTTGCACTGCTTGGAGTAACCCTGAAGTACCCCCTCATGTTAATTTCGCTAGTAAGCCTATGGTGTCATGAGTGTTTTCAAGTACCCCCTGTGGAGAGGCCAAGTACCCCCACGGGTCTTAGTACCCCTGGTTGGGGACCACTGGTCTAGGCCATTTACATTCCCATGTGAACATAAAACGCATGATGCTTGAATTGATTGACATATGGTGGCCACTATGTTATGAAATTCCAACTTTCTTTATAATTGTATATGTACATAGCCAAAAGGTGCTTCCGTTGAAGTTTTGTCAAAATCCGACCAATGGCCTAGGATTAATTCGTTTTAGTTTCGTTGTAATCTATTCAAAGTTCACATAAACAAAGAGGCAATTTTGTTTGGCTCAACAAGCAGCACCATTTGAGATGAGTTTGGTGACGTCAGCTCTAAGGAGCACGGAGATATTGCTATTTGAAAATCTCAAGTTTATCATACACTCTAGCGCCCCCCAACGGACAATTGGCGGCACACTCTGCAAGTATTGTTATCTTGTCATACCAATCATGCGAACCAAATATGGTGAGAATCGGACATAGGGTTGTGGAGATATGCTTTCACTTCCTGTGAAATTGTAGGAAGCAGGAAATTGTTGACATATGACATCTGCTGTGTTTGAAATATCCAATTTTTGTTTAGTAATTATTGATTGGGAAAATCTACAGATGCTATATGTGTTGTTTTGTGGAAATGGGATGAACGGACTAGGACTGGTTCGTTTCAGTTTCATTTTAATCTATTAAAAATACCGGGAATCAAAGATGATGCAGCTCATAGGTGCAAGAGGCAGTTTTGTTTGGCTCAACACAAAGCATGAATTGAGATGAGTGGTGACTTCAGCTCTTAGGAGCACGGAGAAATCGCTATTTGAATATCTCAAATTTGACGATACACTGTAGTGCCCCCCAATAGCCGATCTCGTCCATATTTTTACTCTTTGTTGGGGGCCTATAGGAGCTTATACTGATAAAGTTTGATGCCAATCAAATTTTTTTAAAGACTTTGACTCATAGCTTGAATTTCATTGGCCTGTGGCGGTCACATGGTTTGCATTACCAACTTCCTACTAATTGCAGTAAAACAACCTGATGATTCATGCAACAGACCAAGTTTGCACAAAATATCTGTTTGCATTCAGGCATTATGAGCCTTCAAAGAGACTTTCTGGTATAGCGCCCCCACATGGCCGATTAGTGCCAAACATTGCACGCCTCCTCTAATCCTCCTTGCAACCATGGAAACCAAGTTTAGTAACTATGACACAAATGGTTGCTGAGATACACCCTCACTTTCTGTTTGGCGACCTCATTGCCGTATTCGATTGGCTGTAACAAATGGTTTCGCAGATCCAAAATCCATCTGATCATCTGTCCCATTTTTCAGGAAGATTGAACAAAATGTGTGGCCTGTGAAAAAATTCTAATCATTTTCAGAAAATTCTAAATGGTGGAAAATCCAATATGGCGGAAATGAAAACGGCCTCTGGCAAAATTGTTCAGCACTTGCCCTTGCATCATATGATGCCAGAGTTATGTCTGTAGGGCAATCACAGCCCGAGTTATGAGCATTTGAAAATTGCAAATTTGACCCGATGATGGGTGAAATTTGGACACCAAAATTGCTGGGCATTAATTTGGGATAGCCCTCTATCAGAAAAAAATAAGAAAAAAACGCAGCTTAGCTGCTTGGACCCCTAATAAAAAAACTTACAATTACAATAGGGTTCCGCAGCTTTGCTGCTTGGACCCCTAAAAAACGAACAATTACAATAGGTTTCTGCAGCTTTGCTGCTTGGACACATAATAATAGTAAAACTAACAACTCCTTATTTATACAGTTTATTTTTGTAAACAGCGAATCAAAGTCAGTGGAAAGCAGATAAGTCAAGTGCTTCTTCATAATGCTGGCCAGGTCAATCAGATTAATTGTTGATATACAGTCCACTTTCTAAAGGCATAGACACAGACATGACCATAGAGGGGTAACTCTTTAAGGCCATAGACAAAATCACTGGCAAAGGAAAAGGCAGTGGTAGGACAATGCATGTCTATGTTTTTTTAGTATGTTTCACTGTGTGTGTGTGCGTGCGTGCGTGCGCGCACGGGTGTGTGCATGTGTGTGACAAAGAGATACAGACAGCATAGAAGTTGGTTACTTAATAATATCATCTACCTTCTATTGTCCAATGTACTTACATGAAAAACCTTTTTACTGATGTCATTGCTCCGTCATCTTCCATTTTATCTCTTATTCCTTACAACCATATAGAGGCACATATGAGACACGTGTACACCGACAGTCAGGTCAATCTGACTACAGGGTTGATTTTAAGATAATTCTTATATTGTCATTAGATTTAGCATTAAGGCCTAACTTTGTCAAGTCATTGTTCAGTCGATTTTTGACTTAGCAACTAGTTTCATTAGCAGCCCTGTTTATAAATATGGCATAGAGTCTTTGGGAACAGGATGGAAATGCCATTATTTTGATGCTTGAAAACTGAATTGGGTACTGAAGCACATCTAGTGGAGGATTCAAAGCATGTCTACATACAAAGTACTTGCAGTCTATACATCCAGATCAACTGCTCGCTTTCAAGCAACACACACCTCACCAACATCTACAAAACACATGGCTAACAGAAACATGCAAGAACCAGAGCTCGGCAATGCTAAATATGACATGTAGTAGCAAAACACACCAACCAGAATGGTCTTCTTTTCTATGGTTGGCACCCAAACACGACCATAATCCCCCACAAAACACTGTACATAATTACAAGATGGCACAAAAAACAACTCTCTGTCACCTTCTTATTAATGACAACTAACAAAAACATGAACAAAATTGAACAGCCACAAAGCATGCTGGGATATCGATAATAAAAAAGAAATACTCTGTATTAAAACTGTTTATTTTTGCAAACAGCAAATCAAAGTCTGTGGAAAACAGATAATTCTTGTGCTTCCTGATAATGCTGGCCAGGTCAATCAGATTTATTATTGATATACAGTCCACCTGCTAAAGGCATAGACACAGATATGGCCATTGAGGGGTAACTCTCTAAGGCCATAGACAAAAACAATGGCAATAGAAAACGCAGTGGCAGGACACTGCAAGTATATGTTTTTTTAATGTTTCACTGAGAGAGACAGAGGGGGAATTTCAGAAAGCAGGTTTAGTGAAAACCTAGAGATAGTTGACTCAGAGTTGATGGAAACTCTGGGTTTACGGTTTCAAAGAATCAGTTCAGCGTTTCTCTGAGTCAGTTACTATGGCAACATGAAGCTAACCTGCTCGCTAGCAGGTTTTATCCAACTAACCCTGAGATTGTCCATGCTCTCAGTTTAGGACATGCTCTCAGTTTGGAACACATTCTTTGTGTTGCAGTTGTCTGTATAACATCGGTGATGCTGAGCATATGTCCAAGGCAACCATTGCTGTCGGGCTGTCAGAGATGTGACTCTTACACTGAAACATTTTCTGTACACTTTATTAGTGTTCCCAAATCACAGACCCACAAGACTCATCAAAAAAGAAGTCCACAGAATTGCAGGTATCAGTCTAAGCAGTAATCAGTTTATTTAGTATTAAACTTTGAGACTTGAAGCACTAATCAGTTAATATTTTAGGGTTTCCAGGGATGATTGAAGTATATTTTTTATTTCATCTTCAGTTGCTGCCAAGTATGTTTTGTGCCTGTTGGGTTGCACCTGCATAAATAGATGAACTCACTTGGTACAGGCAAGCGAACTCAGCAGTGAAAACTGCCCAAAAGCAACTATACTTCCTGAGGAGACTCAAGAAGTTTGGCATGTCTGTAAAAACTCTCACCAACTTCTATAGGTGCACCATTGAGCGCATCCTCTCAGGCTGCATTACTGCCTGGTATGGCAGCCGTTCCGATCGCAAGTCCCTCCACTGGGTGGTGAAGTCTGCGGAGCGTGTCATCGGCTGCCATCTCCACTCCGTGCAAGGCATCTACCATACACGGTGCCTTAGGAAAGCACAGAACATCAAAAACTACAGCCACCAAGGCTATGGTCTATTCACACCGCTGCTGCCGTCTGGTCAACAATACCGGAGCATCGGACCACGCACTTCCTGACAGTTTTTTCTCTCAGGCCACAAGGCTCCTCAACCAGCAACGCTGATTCATGATCATACTGATCACACATGAACATTCCAAATACTCTGATGTCTTTCTATGTACATTTAATGTACATTAGAATCTTTTTTTGTATGTACCATACATAGGCATATTACACTCACATTATATTTATAATATTAAATATTTCTACCAATATTGTTCATATTTCCCATCCTCCTCTCTTTAAAATTGCTGCTAGTTTACATTTTATGTATGTTATTGCTATATTTTTGCTTTATATATTTCTTAATTCTTACTATGTAGATGTGTGCCATGTCATACGAATGTCACTGTTCAGAATGATGCTGTGAACTTGATAGTACACCCACACACACACGTTATATAAATGTTTAATGAGTGGAAGACTCGAGATGTGACTTTTTTTTCAAGTAATACTCACGCATTGTCTCTGTCAGCAATTTTCTGCCACGCTAGCTCACGTTCTTTTGCTGCTGATACTTTATTGCTTTTTTCTGGAATATATACTCATATTCTGAATGTGCATTCATTAATATATCTAACTCCACTCGGGGGAAGTATGGGGTCCGAGACCCTTTTCTCCTGTTGCCATGATGAATCACGTTATCTGCGTTCCATTGATGAGGGCTTTTTATCTCCTCATGCACATGTTTACTCAGGGTTAACTTAACTCAGAGTTGACTGAACTAATTGTTACCACCTGTTCTGAAACCGTCAACTCTGAGTTTGACAGCTCAGTCAGTCAACCCAGAGTATGTTAACCCTGCTTTCTGAAATACCCCCAGAGTGTGCGTGCGCGTGCGCATGACAAAGAGATCATAGACAGATTTAATAATGTTGACATACAGTCCACCTGCTAAAGGCATAGACACAGACAAGGCCATTGACGGATAACTCTCTAAGGCCATAGACAAAAACACTGGCAATGGAAAACGCAGTGGTACAACACTGCAAGTACATGGATTTTTAATATGTTTCACTAAGAGTGTGTGTGTGTGTGTGTGTGACAAAGAGATACAGATAGCATAGAAGTTGGTCACTTAATTTCATCATCTACCTTCTACTGTCCAATGCACTTACATTAACTACTTTTTTACTGATGTCATTGCGCCGCCAGCTGGTCATTTATCTCTTATTCCCTACAACCCTATAGAGAGGCACATATGAGACACGTGTACACCAACAGTCAGATCAAAACGACTACCAGGTGATTTATGATAATTCTGTCTAATTTTGTATGTTTCGTGAAATTGAACTGTCACTGAAGTAAATCCCAGAAGGCCCACATGATAGGTTCTTGAGGCAACTTTGTACCTCCTAGGGAATGAGGCATGTACAGAAAAAAATCAGTATTCTAGGTCAATCGGGGTGGAAATGGCATAATTGTGGAAAAAATGCGTTAAGGCGTGGCCTGTGGCGCCCCTTGTGGAGGAATCTGGTCGAGTGTCTGTGTGACACTTATTTCGATAAATCTGGCTAATTTAAGTGACAGTTCCGTTTCATCACTGTGGCTTATAGGTGTCCCTGCTCAGTAGCCAAGGTAACTTATACCTCTGACCTAGCCTGCTCCGTCACAGGCTAATTGTCAAGCTCAATTTAGCTGTGTTTCAAAGAATGTCCAACAGGCGGAAACAGAATCCCAAAAGACCGTTCCGTGTATTTTCTCGCTCGCATCACTTTTGTCCTGTCATTGTTCGGCAACATAAGTTCAGAGTTTTTTCTTTCATTATGACGAAGCATGAAATGAAGTGTTTAATTTAGTCCCAAAGAACATATCAATCAAAAATAAACAAGTTAAGAAAAGCATGTCTTACCACTTTCAGAGTCTTCAAAAGCCAATAGTTATTTTGACATAGGCTTAGACTATGGCTCAATCTCAAATTGCATACTACATACTACAAGTACAGTACGTAGGCCTACTTCGCGGATGATGGTAAAGTACGTACTGTTTAGTACTGTATATAGTAAGCTAGTATGCCTGTATTGGGACTGATTGGGACCTACCTTGTCATAATATTGTGTCTCAACATTATATTTTGTTGCGTATTAACATCACGCCAAGTTTAAGAATTTTGCTAGACACAATTAGGCTAAGCATTGTGTTAAACTCTATTAACATATCTTATGAAGTTTACTTCCACCACAAAATAGCATCTATGAACTGTATGGCTTTTGCCACTGGCCGTTTTAAAAGCGTATAAGCCAGTAATACTAGTATCTTACTACTTGGAATAGTCATAAGAATTGAGCAATTGCTAGCGAGACTGAAGACAAACTTTACACTCCCAAAGCCATTTAATTTCAGGGCACAACAACGTTTGACACTGATGCAATAACTGTCAATATATTTGACGATAACTGATTTTTTTGTCAAGTGAAATACGAGAGAATCATGGAATCCCCTCTTTTTTCACTGCGCAAGTAGTTATGGTGTATATTATGGTGTATATTACCCCAAAAAGCTTGCATGGGTGCATATTTCTAAATCTGGGAACTTTGGGCATACTATTTTCAGTGTACAATGGTTTGAGACACTGTATACTAATCTGGCATATTATATAGTATGTGATTTGAGATTCAGCCTATAAAAGCAGTGCATATAAAGACCAGCCAGTTGCAACCAACTAGGGCATGTCCATTCCTCAACAACACTGTGGATGAAGGTGCTCAGATTCTACACAGAGCGTTTACACCACCAGCACCAAGGGCCTTCAGAGACAGAGGTTCTCCACTGGGCTTTCCTGATGAGTATCTGTGGGAGAGGTACAGGTTCAGTAAGCCCAGCATAGTTTTACCTATGCAGTCTGCTGGAACCACACATAAGGCAGCACACTCAATTTAACCAATCCTTGACCACTGTTCAGTCTGTCTGCATAGCTCTGTGTTTCTTTGCATGTGGGAAATTCTTGTACAGTGTTGGTGATGCAAAAGGTCTTGCGAAGGCAACTGCATGCTGGGAAATAATAGCATGCCTTGCTCTAAAGCAGTACCTGAATATTTTGAACACTTTCCCTGGTCATCTTCAAACACAAAGAATCAAGGGGGCGTTTTATTCAATTGCAGGTATGTGACAGTTAAAATCAAGGTAAAGTAGCCTACAGGTTGACAAGCCTCTGTATTAACGTAATCCTCTTTTTCAGGCTTCCCTAATGTTATAGGCGCAATAGACTGTACCCATGTGCATGCCAGCCCCAGTCTGGACCTGTGGAGGCAGACTATGTCAATCGGAAATCTTTCCATAGCCTAAATGTACTGGCATCTACTGGAGGCATCTGTCCACACACTGTCAGGCAGAATAGTAGTAATGGGATTAGGATGAAATGTGCACATCAAAAAACAGATCAAATAAGTTTTGATGTCAACACTTCTTTGGATTTAAATCCTGTTACCCTGGCAGTTGTTCACAGAAATGTCAATTTCAATGTCTGCCTCACACAAAGTGGTAACTGTACAGTACAGAGATAATGTTTCACTTTACCTTAAAAATCACCCAATGACAGACCCAAAGATAAAAATATTATTCTGGAATGTGAGCAATGTTGAGATAATTCGAAAGTAGAATTTACAATTTGAAAGACACCACTGCATCAACTCTTCTTTGTCATGCTGAGGAATTTAATATGAATGCTCTGCCAAGCAAAGCATTCATTGGTCACCCTCTATGCTGTCAAATGAGTCACTGGTCACCCTCTATGCTGTCAGACGATCTGTGATGGAAGTTGCCTGATATCTAATATTGAAGATGTTGCCACATTCTTTTTTGGCTATTCAGTTGGCCCCTGTTGTGATGTAACCGCTGAGAATGAATAAAGGCCAAGGGATTCTAGGTCAGAAAGGCTTCAAGCCCCACCGAATTAGGCTAATTAACAGTAAATGCATTGTAGTTAAATCAGTTCACATAAGTTAGCCTACAACATAATTTTAATTTATCATAAATCTGATATCATCTATCCTGATAATATAGCCAGTCTTACTTATCTAGTGATCTGAATGTTAATTTATTAAAAATTAAAATGAAACAATAAATAGGCTAGTATAATTTACACATTTAATCTGTCAGTAATTTTTTGCCAAGCTATCTCCCTCGCCTTATGAATTACGGCAGTATTGCCCTTTTTGGTGATGACTCCTTTAAATTCTTCATAAAGTCCCATCAGCAGGGTTTGTTCCGCTGTTGAGAAAATCACTGTTCTAGTTTTCGCCTCTTTTTTTGACATAGTATCTGCAAGACGTTGACAAGACGCGGTTAGATTTGTGTTAATGCCTGATATCCTTAAGTGCCTTAAGTGGAAGTTGGCGTTCATTCAAACCAGGCTTTTTCAAATAAGCACGGATTTCATTAGCAGCGGTAATGGAATACCCCCCTGGTCTGTATTTTCATTGTGCCATAATGTGATGCACACATGAAGTGTATGCATTACATTCTAGGTCAAGCCCGGTGGAAAGCATAATTGTGGGAAAAATGCATTAAGGCGTGTCCTGTGGCGCCCCCGTTGAGGAATTGGGTCGAGTGTTTGTGTGGATAATATACCTGGTCTGTATTTTCATTGTGCCATAATGTAATGCATCCACATCAAATGTATGCATCCATAAATTTTACACTGGTAAGCCATTTTGTCCATCATCTAAGAATATATATCTTGGCCTGTAAGAAATCAAAGGGACGGAGGAGGATTCAAGTGCAGAGCACAATGTTTATTGCAGAGAACAACGGGTCAAGCAGGAATCGTAGTCGTCAGGCAGGGTCATACACAGCAGGCTAAGGTACCGATGGGCCGAGGCAGGAACGAGGTCGAGGACAGGCAGGGATCAGACATGGGTGAGGACTGTAGAACTAGGCGACGGTACCGGAGAGGCAAAGTCGGAAGGTGTAGTCGGTGAGATCAGTCCAAAGTAAGGGTCGTAAACGAATATCTAGGTCACTCTAAAGGGCAAGCACAAACAATCGAACAATCTTTCACAACGGTCTGGCGGGGACTGCTGGCTTAAGTACCGTGGCTGGAAGCAGATAACAAGCGCCAGGTGATCAAGATTAATCAATATTCAGGGGAATGAGATCAGCCAGAGTGGGCGTGGCTAGGTGCCTGTGAGTGTGTGGTGCGCTGGGGAGAGAGTCGAGCACCTGTGGGACTCACAGATCTGACATAGCCTTTACCACCTTATAGGGAGACCTGTATAAGACACAAGTATGCCGATTGCCAAGTCAATCAGAGCTATTTTTGATTTTATGTACATTCTCATAGGTTTCATAGAATGTTCACTGTACAAAATAACCAAGATGGTGGACATGATAGGTTCTTGATGCAGTGTTGCACCTCCTAGGGAATTAGGCTTATAGACAAAAAATCAGCATTCTTGGTCAATCGCGGTCAAAATAGTGTCATAGTGAAAAATATTAATTAAGCGTGGCCTGTGGTGCCCCCTGTGGAGGAAACGGTCCCTTGTCTGTGTAGTTGGTATATATGGTCTATATTTTCATTGTGCCATAATGTAATGCAAGCATGAAATATATGGATGCATTTTTTTTACACTGGTCAGCCATTTTGTCAGCCATCTTGTATTTTATCTCATAGCTGTGAACATCCTATAGGGAGACATGTAAAAGACACATGGTTGCAGACATGTTAGGTCCTTGATGCATAGTTGTACCTCCTGGGGAAAGAGGCATGTACACAAAGAAGCAGCATTTTAGGTCAATCGGGGTAAAAATGGCATAACTGTGGATAAAATGTATTTCATTGTGGCCTATTGCACCCCATTGTGGAGGAATCGGGTCGGGTGTGTGGATAATATACCTGGGCTGTATTTTCATTATGCCATAATGTAGTGCACACATGAAGTGCATGAATCCATAAGTTTTATACTGGTCAGCCATTTTGTCCACCATCTTAAAATATATCTCTTTGCCTTTACCACCCAAAATTAGATGTCTTAGACACAGTTATTGTTGATTTTTTGTAAATTTTTATTGGTTTCATATAATGTTCACTGTACAAAATATCCAAGATGGTGGACATGATTGCTTCTTGATGCAGAGTTGTACCGCCTGGGGAATTTGGCATGTAGACAAAGAATCACCATTCTGTGTCAATCGGGGTGGAAATAGTGTCATTGTGAATAATAAATAATTTGGGTGTGGCCTGTGGCGCCACTGGTGGAGGAATCTGGGCCCGTGTCTGTGTGTTTGGTATTAGTGATAGCCATTCATTCATTAGCATTATTTTAGCAGCAGGATATTATGCTGGCGGCACTCAGATTTTTGTTATCACAATAAAAGCCATCATTGAAATGTATAAGGCAATATAGTTAACAATCTATTCTGTGAACAAGAACAGACAAGATTAACATTGGAATGGACATTAAACATAAAATGTACAGACTAGATTGTTAACTACATTGCCTTATATATTTCAAGGATGGCTTTTATTTTGAAAAAGAAAAATTGAGTTAGTGCTGCTAGCATAATATCCTGCTGCTAGAAGAACGGCAATGAAGCCTCGAATTGCCATCACTATTTGGTATACATGGTCTATTTATTCATTGTATCATAATGTAATGCACACATGAAGTTTATGGATGCATTCGTTTTACACTGGTCAGACATTTTGTCCTCCATCTTGTATTTTATTTCTTAGCTGTGAACACCCAATAAGAAGACATGTATAAGAGACATGGTTGCCGATTGCCAGATCAATCAGAGTTATTGTTGATTTTATGTAGATTTTTGTAGGGTTAATGAAATGTTCACTGTATAAAATTTCCAAGATGGCGGACATGATTTCTTCTTGATACAGTGTTGCAATTCCTAGGGAATGAGGCATGTAGACATAGAATCAGCATTCTAGGTCAATCGGGGTGGAAATAGTGTCATTGTGAATAGAATTAAAAAGGGTGTGGCCTGTGGCACCGCCAATGGAGAAATCGCATCCAGTGTCTGTATGTTAGGTATATATCGTCTATATTTTCATTGTGCCATAATGTAATGCACACATGAAGTCCATGGATGCATTTCTTTTACACTGGTCAGCCATTTTGTCCACCATCTGGCAATGTATCTCTTATTCCTTATCACCTTATAGGGAGGCATGTATGAGACACCTGTATGCCAAAGGGCAGGTCAATCGGACTTATTGTTGATTTCAAGTACATTTTTATATTCTTTGCCAAATTTCCCCTGTACAGAAAAATCCAAGATGGTGGATTTTATGGGTTCTTGAGGCTTTTTTGTTCATCATGAGAAATGAGACATGTACATAAAGAATTATGTATATTAGCAATTATACAGTCAATTGTTTATAAACATGTAATAGAATTCTTATTTAGGATAACCTCAAACCTTTGAAGTTGTTATCAAAGGTTGATTGGCCATAAAGCATGAACACTTTGAATTGAAACCTCTGTATTACTTTGGCTCTCACTGAAACACGTTAATTTATGCAATATTTGAATGTTTATAATTACAAAAGTAAACATAGTATCAAAAATCTGAATACAAGCACCTCAAGTTGGGCCAGACTGAACATCTTGGCATTGGTTTGGACTTGATAGCTTAAAAGATGTAGGAGGAGATGCGTCTAGAATTTTTGACTTTTTTACCATTCAAGTCTATGAACAATTTTTTTTCCATCAAAATACATTGGTGGCTCATTTAAATATTGATATAGGTTAAAAAGTATAATAGTTATCAAAAAGATCTGCTCAAGCAACACGAGTTAGAGCATTTGGGAATAATAATAAGAAGGGTATGGGAGAAATCTATAGTTGTGCTTTGCCTTTGGCAATCAATAGCATCGGTTGCCAAAGGCAAAGCACATTTGCTAACAATAGCATCGGCCATCATTGAAGTAACATTGTCAAAACTCTTCATACAGTCAGCGAAAAAGAAGTGAATGTGGATCAAACTGTGCATAATTTTTCATTGCCTTCACACAAAATTCATTCAATGAACACATTCTCCAAAATCCAATCTTTTCTCATTCATACTCCAACACCTGCAAAACAATTTATTCGCAGCATGTTTTTTTCAAATGCTTACACACTGTTCCCAAAACTGTCAGCAGAGTATTTAATAATTCATTTCAGCTGAAAATCTTCCCAAGTGTTGTACACTGTACCCTTTGAGAGAAACGGCGAATGTGTGAAAGAACTCCGGTATCAATATGTCCAGGTAGGATGCCTGTTCAATAACCAAACAGGGTATATACACATCTATGCATAATATAAAGTACTGTAAAACTGTGGATTTACTGTTTTTTTCGAGAGTCATGGAGATGGAAGCCAGGCAAACTGCACATAAATTACAGTTTTTTACAATCACTAACATGCTTTTGTCCAATCTGTAGTCACATTTTCAAAACTCTAAACACAATTAGCACAGCATCTTTCTGTTGTGGACCATATCATTAACACAATTAATGTTGTTTTCACAGAATATTCAGTCAATTAACATGTTTCTAACATGCTTACATTTTCTTTACATATAAGCTTACCCAATAACAAAATGATGGATATTTCTTGTCTTATTTACAAATGCTTGCACACAGCATGCCAGAAATGAAGACCTAATGTTCAAAACCTTAAATATATTATAAAGCCCCTACTTCTGCAAAAATAGCAGCTCAAAAGTGATATTGAAACAGCTGATAAGCATTTTGGAATGAACAGATCACTGAAACATTGAGAAATAGCTGAAATAGTTTTTTCAATTACATGGACATACACAGTGAAAAGGGGACTCCTTGGATTGTTTATGTTCTATGTGAGTAGTAAATGTAGGGTATATTGTGTCAGATTGGTGATTTATGACCCTAGTGGGCGGGGCTTTCAGATTGATTTGACAGGTGGGCGGGACATCCGGTTTGCTGGGCAGGAATTCCGGTGTGACGTATGGACTTCCTGTATGACATGTGTTAGGGCGGAACTTCCGGAATGACGTATGCATGTCCGATGACTTTGTGATTTATGATTGCATTGATGTGTCCATGTTTGCTGTTTTACAACGACTGATAAGCACCCCGGACAAGTGTTATAACAGGTGCGCTATGTTTGATGTTTAACAAATGGGTTTTAGGGTTCAGGAATGTTAAATTCCCAGGCAATAAATAAGTGTTGTGTTAGCGGCAAGATGTTTGGTGTTCAACAAAAGGGTGCCAGGGTGCAGCATATATTCTATGAACCCCCCGGGGTTTTATCTTCTGACAAGTGGTACAACAGAAGTCATACAACCGGTGGGTGTTAACCTTTCATGTTTTATGGGATGATTGGCATGGTCTGTGTATTTAAACCACGCAGACCCCTGTGATGGTCATTCAGTATTGTCTGAGTAAACTTACCTACACAATACAAAACATGGCGGATTGTGCGGTGATCAATGTTTTTGGTGAAACACCGTTGAAAGCTAACAACTTAACCGCAGCTCAGCGATTTGGTAAGAAATTACAAATGGACAGCAGCGATGCATTCAACATGGCAGCACCGAAGAAACCGATGCAGAGCATAACACAAATCCATCATCTGCACCAGGATATGTTGGCAAGGGAATGGAAGTTGGACAACGGTCGGATCGGTGGATACATTTTCAACCTAGAGATACCGGAGGTAGCATTTTATGAATTACCCGAAGGCCAAGAGTTTAAGGCTGGTGTGACTGATCAAGTGGTTTTTAACACCAGTTTATGGAACACCTTTATTATTACTAATTTGGGGCCAAAACAGGGCACCCATAATATGGTAGATGTACTGTTTAAAGTTGTCGAGGGAATGAAGCAGTATGACTCTGTTAGAATGGAACTATTTCCGGAAAATGTCAGGGGGTTAGATTGTGACTGCGACTGCGGACGTTTCGACTGACGTAAGACCCTGAAGCCCCGCCTTAAGCTAACACCGTCCTCAACACAGCATAAAAACAGACATACCGCCTGTGACTATCAAGCAGTCGGAAGAATTTACGAAAAATGTCTCAAGATTACAACCAAGCGGATATTGAAGAACCCAAGGCTGAGGACTGGCTGTGTGATGCCTGGGATGACAACGCTGAGGCCTTCTACGGAAACCCTGACCCCGACAGCTCGATTCCACCGGGATACCCAACAAGAAACTACCATTGGATTGACCGGATTGGTGATCAGCTAGGTCCTCTTAATCTGTCATACCTTTCAAATGCTAACAAGAGTTATCACAAAATGGACAAACACCTTGCACCAAAAGTTTTAAAGATCATCAAAGCAACATTGGGCATGATTCTGGAAAACGTTGTTGGGGCTATTCTCCACAAAGCATGC
>JACXGI010015099.1:0-17937 GCA_016801175.1 Esox masquinongy
GACTAAATACTCACACTACAAACCAACACTGATGGACTAAATACTCACTATACAAACCAACTCAGGTATGAGTCTTAAAGGGAGTTCGCCCAGGACAGGGGTGACAACTTTTCACTGCATCTTGTCTAGGAACCAACATAATCTTGCAGGTGCTGTCCATTCATGTGATCTATTTTATCTCATGGGGAACTGGGGACCATCCTCCTCCTTTTGGCCACTTCTCTGCACAAATGAGGGAAATCCTGAGTGCAAATAGTACACCTACAACCTGTCAGAACAAGACCAACACCTACTTTGTAGCTGAGCTGCAAAAGTGGAAAACAATTGAAAGGAGAGTTGACAAGTCAGACAAAAGCCATTGCCCTGAGCTGTTTGTGTCCCAAGATGTACTGATGGCATTAGCTAAGCCTCTGAATCTTTGCTCTTCGGTCAATCCATTGTACCAGTTGTACAAATTTGCTCTAGGGCCAAAAGGCTGAGACCAAATACCTGCTCCCCTCCATTTCTTTCCAGTTCTCTCTGCATCTACCACATGTTTAATCTTTTTCTCATCCTCCCCATACCCCCCTTTGAACACACACACACACACACACACACACACACACAACAACAACAACAACAATAACAACAACAACAACAACTTAAATATCTTATATATCATAGGATATTAGTTAGTATATTACAAACAACAATGTTATTTTCTTTAATAATTTTATGCATGCAGTCTAAAAAGAAAGATTCCTCAAGGATTATTTAGGAGTTATTCAATTTGAAAGTTCAAATAACTCCTTTTTAATGGTTCCTCAAAGAACACTTTGAAGAACTTTCGGTGGTTCATTTAATAGGGGGTATCCATCTACCCTAAAAACATGTTTATATCTATAATGTTAATACATTGGAGGATCAGGCTTTCAAAGCTTAGATTTCTCCAGACATATCCTTCAGCTTTCTACCGAAATAGTGGTGGGAAGACCGCTTTAATATCGTTACAAATAAGGATCCCATCTTTAACAATTTATTCTTTTATCAACTGATTTGAAACACCAATAGCTTAAAAACTCAACCAGGTAATGTAAAAACGTCTCCCTCAACTAACGTCCTTTTGGAGTACATGAAAGGGCGGAGTGGAATAAGTATTGTAATCTTCTTCACGTATCTTTAACAATCACTCGACGTCTCCAAATTACCATTTGTTATCGCATAATTATCATATACATTAGTCAACACCTGTTTCACTTAACCACTTTTAATTAGCCCCATTGAAATGATATGCTGAAGTCAAGACAAAACTATCCACCATGTAACGGGCCGTCTGTTATTTTTCAATCACATTAAATTAACAAAATAGTTCTCGGTGTGGCAGGTAAGCCATTGACCCACTGACACCAAAAACATTTATGTGTTAAACATAAATAGTCAACTAATAATAAAGTGGTATCTTACGAAATATGTATTTTTATGGATATTACTGTAATGGTTAAATACTGGAACCTCAGCAATAAAGCTAATGTTTTCGTTGCAGTTGGTGAGGGAAAGATAAAGAAACCTATAGTCTATAATTCTATAATTCAAACGACAAATATTAGAAGAAGCCTCAGACAAATGGATTTAACGCTATTGAAGATCAAAGTTTCAGTCAATGGTCTAAAATGTGTTAACATAATTATACTAATTCAGTTGGCTAATTAAATTAACAGCTCTATGTTTAGACTTTAGTTTCAATAAAAAGTCTGACCGTCAGAAGAGATATAAGCATGCATCTGCCAGTTTATCCTATTAAAGTGATTTAGGGAAACAATCTATATTAAAATACAACATGGTATTGAAACCCGCATATATTAAACTGTTTTGGAACAGTTGACATTTTCCAGGTCTGATTTTATATTTTGAGAAATACAGTTGTACAGGTTTTGCTAATAACTTACATTCCGGAAGGTTTAATTTTTATGTTGTCATGTGTTCAAATAACTGCCTCACATTTGAAACTGTGATTTTTTTGTCATCAGGTGAAATGATGAGGACAGATGATTATACATTTGAGAATTAAAATGTGGATTTTTGGATCCTTGGGGGCCTTGAATATATTTTGGGATCTATTAAGAATCCATTGTTATCTATCATGTTGTGACAACAAATGGTAAAAGTTAATTATGAGTTTCTAGATCAGTAGCCTATCGTCCGCATCAAATAGAAAACGGTGGATTTCAAATTAAGTTTCATTATTTGTCTCTCACCATAGAAATTATTGGTTTGTGAATTGAAATAGGCAATTTAGCGCCTTTAAGAAACCGTTAAAAGGAACAGCGGAGTTCTCCTTTGATGGGATTAAGTGTGAGTGAAAGCGATGTCTATTGAACGTAACTGTCAGTCACTGCAACTAAGGACCGCCCATGACTGGATAGGGGTATATGAAGAGCCAGCGAGGGTGGACAGCATGTCATTCAAGCCCTGATGTTCTGGACGTAAGGATGCCTGCGTCACAAACTGGACTCGGAAACTTCTTCTTTGAGAGAAACATCAACATGCCCCCTGGATATCAGATACCAGTTTTGGGATGTCCACCTGGCTTGCAACAGCAACAAGCCCCTCATCTCGCTGCGATGGCTGGGATACCTTTGGCATATTCAGGACTACAGGGATACAACTTCATCCCTTATCCACCCCACAGACACGTTGCGCACATTGTAAGTAATTTGATCATATGTTTTCTATATCTAACCGATAACATTTAAAGTTCAAGGTCTAAATGCACCTATCATTTATGATATCAATGTCGGAAAAACACCAGTTGTACACGCCAATAAATGTAATGCGTAATTACGCAAGTCATTGTGGTTGGTGACACATTTAAACGTTGAATCTAATACATTACCATTATGTTTTCAGAACAACTCTTTCGACCTCAAAGCGGTGTCTTCGTATCATCAAGCGCTTCTCGGCCGAGGTGCTCCGTTTTTCCCGCAATACCGACTAGGCGCGACAGACGACCCGAGCAGAGTCGCCAAGGTGGCAACGCGAGAAAGCACCAGCGCGCTCAAGGCCTGGCTAAATGAGCATCTCAAGAACCCATATCCCACAAAGGGTGAGAAGATCATGCTTGCCATTGTAACTAAGATGAGCCTCACGCAGGTGTCCACTTGGTTTGCCAATGCTAGACGACGACTGAAGAAGGAGAATAGGGTGAGCTGGGCGTCAAAGGATAAATCTGACGAGGAGGGCGAGAGCGACGAAGAGGATGTAGAAGGCTCTCTGCAGAAAAGTCGTTTGGATGACAAAGATGAGATAGATCCTCAAAGCTTAGATGATAACTCAACGCCAGAACCGGTGGATGTGCGTCTGGAAAAACTATCAAACGACGACCAAAAAGACAATGAGCGTGCCACGAACGACTTAAATGTCGTACAGAGTGACACTTCTCCATCTCAACTGAAAGTTAAGGTTGAGTGTCAAAAGCCTAAAATATGGTCTTTGGCAGAAACAGCGACATCGGAAACGGTGAGAAAGCCCCAGGACAGTGCCTGCCATCCTGGCACAAAAGTTGGCAAGTTCTGGGCAGAATGGGCATCAAGGAACGGACTGTATATTCCAGCATACCCTGCTCACGACATTTTATAACATAACATTTAAAATGGTCAAGGACACGTTTACCTATTTTGCACTTTAAAATGCCAAACTCTATGGATTGGAGTGGGTCTACTTTTTCACGTATACACGCCTAGGTGTGTTACTTTACAGAACATGTTATGTCATTTAGACTAAATATATTTTCAATTAACACTTTGTAAATTATAATTTCTTTTGTCTTATCACGAAAACATATTTTGGTAAAATAAAATCCCGAAAAAGTATAGATTTTTTGTATGCGTTTTACTGTTTTCATTGACAAATTCCAGGCGGCAGATTGAAGCATCTACAAGACTAGAAAAGTTAGTAAAAGTTGATTGAATTCCCGAGCCGGTAAGGTGTATGTCTATCTTCTCTCCGTGAACAAGGCAATTAACATAAATTTGTAATTGTATTGTATAAGCCTACTATAGCTTAACGCCCCGACGTAGCAGGGTGCAGGGGGTGCGGCTGCACCAGGGCCCGCGATGCGGTTTGTTATGTGGTTCTTTGAGTAACAAATATAAATTGTTATTTACAATTTATTTTAAGGAACTTACAAGGTTTCACCCACTGTCTCTAAGTAAAGGATATACTCAGAGAAATATCTCATGTAAGCAGGGGTGTAGAATTGGGGGTATGGGGGGTCATGACCCCTCCAATATTACAGACAGGTCAATGTGACCCCCCTGGAAAAGAGTGAACACCCTGGGATTCATTGATCCCGACCTCCCAAATTTACAACACAAACCTACGCCATTGCATGAGAGTGTACGTTTAAGCAAGATTACTTTTGCTGAACACAGTTTAACGTTGTTCTGGATACACAGATGCTAAAAGACTAAATCGTTAAATAAAAATTGAAATAACTATATAAAATAGTTGTTTTAAGAAAATAATCGACAAAACAAGGACCTCTCTTCGCAAAACCAGTGGCCAACTTATGCCACTGACCCCTCTGGCCACACAAGAATATTCAATTAAAACTGACTGAACTTCATAAAAGTATTTATGATTTATGATTCAAAAGTGTCTATTATCTTTATGAATTATATACACTAAAACTCCTAACCTGCACAGTGGAGAGAGTTTGTGTGTTGGGGTCACACACAGACAGCAGGAAATCATTTCTCATACTTCAAACAGGGATATGGCGTGTTGTATTCGGTCCTTTCCTCCAAAAGATAGAACTATGTTCAGTCAGAAGATCAAATAAAAGATCAGTGTGTTTGTGTGTTTGGGGGGAGAGGGGGGCAACCTGGGTGACTCCACCTTGCTAATCACATCCTCACCCAGGTTTCCATGTAATTTCAAAGAGCTGTTTTTTTAATCCAGGGATAATGAGAAACCCCAGATTAGCCATAAATGGAGTTTTTGCTTCTTAACCACACTTTAAACACACTCATTCACTGCAAAAAGTGTTGAATAGTTTGACAGATAATGACAGGAACTAATGTGTCACAAACTAATCTACTTATTTTCTATAAAGCAATTAGAAGCTATATTTTAATAAGTCAAATGAATTGTAGGTTATCTTAAGAACATTATTTTTTTCTTATACAAATGTGTAAAAAGTAAAAAAAAACTAAGCACCACAAGGTGAATTCCACCCTATGACTGATACTGATACACCAAGATCCAGTCAGAGCAATTCATATGGCGCTGGCTTTAGTAAAGCACTATCTCCCTCTTGTGGAAATAGCAGCGACTGCTAACAAAAATGTAAATCATAAGACTGAGGGGTCTGGTGCAACAGTGCATCTGTATTTATACACCGATCAGCCATAACATTATGACCACCTGTCTAATATTGTGTAGCTCCCCCTTTTGTCGCCAAAACAGCCCTGACCCGTCAAGGCATGGACTCCACTAGACCTCTGAAGGTGTGCTGTGGTATCTGGCAACAAGACGTTAGCAGCAGATCCTTTAAGTCCTGTAAGTTGCGAGGTGGGGCCTCCATGGATCGGACTTGTTTGTCCAGTACATCCCACAGATGCTCGATTGGATTGAAATCTGGGGAATTTGGAGGCCAAGTCAACACCTTGAACTCCTTGTTGTGTTCCTCAAACCATTCCTGAACCATTTTTGCTTTGTGGCAGGGCGCAATATCCTGCTGAAAGAGGCCAGTGCCATAAGGGTCTGCAACAATGCTCAGGTAGGTGGTACTTGTCAAAGTAACATCCACATGAATGGCAGGACCCAAGGTTTCTCAGCAGAACACTGCCCAAAGCATCACACTGCCTCCGCCGGCTGGCCTCCTCCCCATAGTGCATCCTGGTGCCATGTGTTCTTCAGGTAAGTGACGCACACGCACTCGGCTATCTACATGATGTAAAAGGGAACGTGATTCATCAGACCAGACCACCTTCTTCCATTGCTCCGTGGCCCAGTTCTGATGCTCACGTGCCCATTGTAGGTGCTTTTGGCTGTGAACAGGGGTCAGCATGGGCATCCTGACTGGTCTGTGGCTACGCAGCCCCATACGCAACAAAATGCGATGCACTGTGTGCAATTTGGGCTATAGTAGCTCGTCTGTTGGATCGGACCACACAGGCCAGCCTTCGCTCCCCACGTGCATCAGTGAGCCTTGGCCACCCATGACCCTGTCGCTGGTTCACTGCTTTTCCTTCCTTGGACCACTTTTGATAGGTACTGACCACTGCAGACTGGGAACACCCCACAAGGCCGGCAGTTTTGGAGATGCTCTGACCCAGTCGTCCAGCCATCACAATTGGGCTCTTGTCAAAGTCGCTCAGATCTTTACGCTTGCCCATTGTTCCTGCTTCTAACACTTCAACCTTACGGACAGAATGTTCACTTGCTGCCTAATATATCCCACCCACTGACAGGTACCATGAGAACAAGGTTATCAGTGTTATTCACTCCACCTGTCAGTGGTCACAATGTTATGGCTGATCAGTGGATATGTAACCATAACACTTATATTGTCTTTTTATGTTTCATGATAAACTGTTTAATGCAAAAACCAAACTTGTTTTGACAGTTCAGTGCACAAATGAAAACAAAAGAAACATGGAAACATGCAATGACACAGCAACAAATCAATACATTTTAGGACAGTTTAAGATGTACAAAAACAAACCAGCAACATGTCTTCTATTGCCGTGGGGAGAAACTCCACATAAATCGAATGAACTCCGGCAGCTCTTCAAGGGCCATTGTCCCAGTTTGAAACTTAAAACAGTCACGTCAGACAACAGGTGATTCCAGGTAGTGATATAGCTTATAAAGAGATGACAACTGACATTTGTGAATCACAGACAGAGGTATGGTGAGCTTTACCCTCCTCCTGTGCCACCACATGTCCATTTTCTGTCATGTCTTGAGCCATAGTGTAGGACTCAGCTCGGGAATCATTAACATCATCCTCAACTGGGGTTTGAGGACGTGGACATTGTGGTAGCGGCTCTCCAACGTGGATCAAAGGTTGATTTTGTGCCAATTGCGCTTCAAATATTTTTCCTCCTTCTTTGTCTGCTGGTTGACTAGGAAAGCAGGTAGAACGAAGACAGTCCATACAGCATCCCTAAGGGGAAAGACAGTGTATCTGTTCGTAAGTGTGTCTACATTGAACAGCATAGCAATATTACATTCTTGGCTGATACAAGGGACAGAAATTATGTACCTTTGCTTTATGGTAGGCAACTCCAAGTCTACCTGCAACAACATAAAAAAGTTAACCTAAGATCCAATGTAAAGTTCACTAAAATAAAAAGATTAAAGCAGTGATATATATATATATATATATATATATATATATACCTTTATATTTCCAAATGATAAATAGGACCAATGGAATAATAACAGCAATTACAGCTCCTACTACGACTCCAGAAGAAATGGGTGCTTGCTCTGAAAAATAAATCAAAAGAACATCACAGAGTTTAACCAACCCACCAAAACCACCCTCTGGTTAGAGCCAGCCGACACAACAGGTTTCGGTTTGAGTAATGCGGTTTCAACACCTACAGTTCTAGAGTAAACCACGGTGGAATTCAACAGAATGCATTACTTTGTGGAACCGATGGTCAAATAACAATAATGGAGTAGATTTTACAGTTCACACATTTAGATAGTAAACAGCCTAGGGCTACCGATACAGAGTTGCTCTGACCTGCCCCTGGGGGGTATTCCATCAAGGCAGATAAAGGAAAATCCAGGCTAATTTCGATAAGTCTGGCTAATTTAAGTGAGAGTTCCGTTCCATTACTGTGGCTTATAGGAGTCCCTGCTCAGTAACCAAGGTAACTTATACCTCTGAACTAGCCCGCTCCCTCTCAGGCTGTCAAGCTTAATTGAGCTGTGTTTCCAAGAATGTCCAACAGGTGGAAACAGAATCCCAAAAGACCGTTCCGTATTTTCTCGCTCGCATCACTTTTGTCCTGTCCGTGTTCAGAAACTTTAGTTCAGACTTTTTTTCTGTCATTGCGAATAAGCATTAATTAACGTGTTTAATTTAGTTCCAAAGAACATATCAATAAAAATGAACACGTTAAGAAAAGCATGTCTTACCACTTTTACTGTCTTCAAAAGCCAATAGTTAATTGCATAGGCGGAAATCCCGTGTGGACACGACCTATGATTTGTCCCCCCCCCCATATATCACTGTGAGCATAACTATGTAATTACAATATTATTAATAATACGCAGTGAAAGCAATTGTGCTCATTACAGACATTTAATAGCACGTTTTTAAGTTTCAAAAGATGGCAACACCCCACCCTTTGCCTCACAATGGTTTGATGCACTGCCCCCCCAGCCCTCAGCTGCGGCACATCGTGCAGGTAACAGTGCGTGTGTGGAAAGAGTCTGTCGTTGGTGGCAGACTTTCAGTAAGTAGATTTAACAAAGGATATGTTAGACATTTCTTTACTTCTACCACTCAATACAATAAAACACATTTATAACCGTCACCAGCCTTCATTTTCTCTGCACTGAATTACATTTCACACTTTGTTAGCTAGCGGTTAGCTGACGTTTGCTAGCTATCTACAGTAACATCAACCAGTGTTTGCAGCTGTTTGATTTTGTGTCAATTAGATTAGATTCAACCTTATTATCATTGAACAAGTACAAGTACAGTACAACGAAATGCAGTTAGCATCTGACCAGAAGTGCAAATAAAAGAGGGCAGAAAATGTACAAGTGTTAAGTGTATGTATATTACAAGTGGAATGTATAGATGTGCAATGAAGGCAAATGCAGTACAAATGGCAACACTAAATGTGCAATGAGAGAAGCTTGATTCAATGAGAGAAGCATGCAATGGAATGTATTTAGTGTTCCTTAGCTGGCAAGGTGACAGTGTTCGTGTCTACTGTCTGAAAGGCACTTAATGCACGTAGCTAACATCCAGTAAGTTTGTTTTTTGTTGGTAGGGTTCACACACAATAGCTGATTTTGCAGAGCTACAGTAGCAAGCAAACCGAGGGTGCAGACTAAAACCGTGTCACAGCATTACTTTTGGTGTCCCCCTCAAGAATAGCTCTTGAGAAAATGTAATTGTCCCCTCCAAAGTTGATATCAGATTTTCGCCCTGGTTAATTGACATAGGCCCAGACTATGGCTGAATCTCAAATCTTGTACTCAAAGTACAGATAATGAATTTGCGCGTTTCTTTAGTGAAAAAATTTGAAGTATTAGACGGACCATTAGAACTACACTGTCTAACAATGACACTGTATGTCACTACGACCACCAAGACATAACTTGGTTATTATGTCGCAATTTAATACAATTGATCAAAAATCCCTAGAAGAAACAGTTTGACATCTTAAAGCTTCCACATGTTGTCTCGACACACGGCCATCACACTTTCTTAAAACAATTTTTAACTCTATAACAATGGACCTACAGCGAATAGTTAATAGCTCACTAGAATCAGGCATTTTCCTAATGTCTCTAAAAACAGCTGCCATTAAACCCCTATTAAAAAAGAGAACTCTGGATGCATTTATGCTGAGCAACCATAGATCTGTATCAAATCTCCCTTTTATAGCCAAGATCATTGAGAAGGTTGTCTTCAATTCAGCAATTTTGTGAACTCAAGCGGTTTCTTAGACAAATGTCAGGCAGGCTTCCGACCTCACCACAGTACTGAAATGGCCATGATAAAAGTTTTAAATGATATACGGCTGAATACTGTTTCTGATAAAATAACAGTTCTGGTTCTATTAGATCTCAGTGCAGCATTTGACACTGTAGATCACAGAACACTTCTAGATAGGCTGGAAAATTGGGTAGGACTCTCCAGGACAGTCCTTAATTGGTATAGATCTAGATAGCCGGAGTTACTTTGTCACCATTGGTAATCATGAATCTGACAGGGTGGCTATGACATGCGGAGTTCCCCAGGGATCAGTTCTTGGACCACTTCTGTTCAATCTCTATACGCTACCTCTGTGCCAAATTCTACAGAACAACAACATTAACTACCATAGCCATGCAGATGATACTAAAATATATATGTCTCTCGAACCGTATGACAACAGCTCAATAGACTCAATGTGTCACTGTATAGAGCACATAAATACCTGGATGAACCAAAATTGTCTACAGTTAAACCAAGATAAAACAGAGATTACTGTGTTTGACAACAAAAATAAAAGAACTAGTATTAGCAAAGAGCTGGATTCTCGGGCCCTAAAAACCAGGGACCAAATGAGTAATCTTGGTGTTCACATTTAACAGTCAAATCAAAGCGGTTACCAAAACAGCATTCTATCATCTTAAAAATATAGCCAGAATCAAGGTCTTGGTGTCCCAAAAAGACCAAGAGAAGCTCATCCATGCTTTTAACTCTAGTAGGTTTGACTACTGTAATGGCCTCTTAACTGGACTCCCCAAAAAGACAGTAAAACAGATGCAGCTCATTCAGAATGCTATTGCTAGAATGTTAACCAGGACCAAGAGAACATCGCACATCACTCCAGTTCTTAAATCTTTGCACTCCAGTTCTTAAATCTTTGCATTGGCTTCCGGTCAGTTACAGAACAGATTTTAAAGTGGTGCTTTTAGTTTATAAATCACTGAATGGTTTAGGCCCCGAATACATTAATGATATGTTTGAAGAATATAAACCGAGCAGGGCTCTTAGATACATGAACACAGGTCAGATAATAGAGCCCAGAGTCAAAACTAAACATGGTCAAGCTGCGTTTAGCAGTTATGCTGCACACAACTGGAATAAACTACCAGAAGATCTTAGACATGAAAATGTTTTCATTTCAGTATTTGTTTTTATGCTATTGTATTTTTATATTTTTTTCTTTTTCTTTGTAAAGCACATTGAATTGCTTCTATATATGAACTGTGCTATATAAATAAACTTGCTTGCTTGCTACGTACCTCGCAGATTATGGTGAAGTATGTACTGTTTAGTATATAGTAAGGTAGTATGCTAGTATTGGGACTGATTGGGACCTACAGTTGTGCTCATAGGTTTGCATACCCTGGCAGAAATTGTGAAATTTTGGCATTGATTTTGAAAATATCAGACAGACTGATCATGCAAAAAAACTGTCTTTTATTTAAGGATAGTGATCATATGAAGCCGTTTATTATCACGTAGTTGTTTGATTCCTGTTGAAATCATAATGATTACAGAAATCACCCAAATGGCCCTGATCAAAAGTTTACATACCCTTGAATGTTTGGCCTTGTTACAGACACAGAAGGTGACACACACAGGTGAAAATGGCAATTAAAGTTGAATTTCCCACACCTGTGGCTTTTTCAATTGCAATTAGTGTCTGTGTATAATTAGTCAATAAGTTTGTTAGCTCTCATGTGGATGCACTGAGCAGACTAGATACTGGGCCATGGGGAGCAGAAAAGAACTGTCAAAAGACCTGCGTAACAAGGTAATGGAACTTTATAAAGATGGAAAAGGATATAAAAAGATATCCAAAGCCTTGCAAATGCCAGTCAGTGCTGTTCAGTCACTAATTAAGAAGTGGAAAATTCAGGGATCTCTTGATACCAAGCCAAGGTCAGGAAGACCAAGAAAGATTTCAGCCAAAACTGCCAGAAGAATTGTTCAGGATACAAAGAAAACCCACTGGTAACCTCAGGAGAAATACAGGCTGCTCTGGAAAAAGACGGTGTGGTTGTTTCAAGGAGCACAATATGACGATACTTGAACTAAAATGAGCTGCATGGTCGAGTTGCCATAAAGAAGCCTCTACTGCGCCAATGCCACAAAAAAGCCCGGTTACAATATGCCCGACAACACCTTGACACGCCTCACAGCCTCTGGCACACTGTAATTTTGAGTGACGAGACCAAAATAGTGCTTTATCGTCACAACCATAAGCGCTATGTTTGGAGAGGGGTTAACAAGGTCTATAGTGAACAGAATACCATCCCGACTGTGAACCAAGGTGGCGGCTCACTGATGTTTTGGGGGTGTGTGAGGTCTAAAGGCACGGGGAATCTTGTGAAAATTGATGGCAAGATGAATGCAGCATGTTATCAGGAAATACTGGCAGACAATTTGCATTCTTCTGCACAAAAGCTGCGCATGGGACGCTCTTGGACTTTCCAGCATGACAATGACCCTAAGCACAAGGCCAAGTGGCCATAACAGTCTCCTGACCTTAATATCATCGAGCAACTCTGGGAAGATCTCAAACGTGCAGTTCACCCAAGGAGACAAAAGACTTTAAATGACCAGGAGGCATTTTGTCAAGACGAATGTGCAGCTATATCACCTGGAGGAATTCGGGACCTCATAGACAAGTATTACAAAAGACTGCATGTTGTCACTGATGGTAAAGGGGGCAATTTCACTTCCACGACAAATAGCATCTATGAATTGTATGGCTTTTGCCACTGGCCGTTTTAAAAGCTTATACGCCAGCAATACTAGTATCTTACTGCTTGGAATAGTCATGAGAATTGAGCAATTGCTAGCGAGACTGAAGACAATCTTTACACTGCCAAAGCAATTTCATTTCAGGGCACAACAACGTTCGACATTGATGCAATAACTATCAATATAGGTGACGATAACTTACTTTTTCGTCAAGTGAAAAGACGAGAGAATCGTGAAAAATCCTCCTCTTTCACTTAGCAAGTAGTTGAGGTCTATGTAGCCCGAAAAAGCATGCATGGATACATACTTTGAAAATCCACCAGAAATAGTAGATCATCCGGGAAATTTTGGCATACTTTCAGCATACAATGGTTTGGGACAAACTATTCTTCTCACATACTAATCTGGCATACTATAAAGTATGCGATTTGAGATTCAGCCTATATAAGCAGTGCATCTAAAGACCAGCTGGTTGCAACCAAATATGGAATGTCCATTCCTCAACAACCCTGTAGATGAAGGTGCTCAGATTCTACACAAAGTGTTTTCAACACCAGCCCCAAGGGTCTTCAGAGACAGAAGTTCTCCACTGGGCTTCCCTGATGAGTATCTGTGGGAGAGGTACAGGTTCAGTAGGTCCAGCAAAGTTTACCTATGCAGTCTGCTGGAACCACACATAAGAAAGCACACTCAACGTAGCCAAGCCTTGCCCACTGTTCAGTCTGTCTGCATAGCTCTGTGTTTCTTTGCATGTGGGATATTCTTGTACAGTGTTGGTGATGCAGGAGGTCTTGCGAAGGCAACTGCATGCCAGGAAATAAGATTATGCCTTGCTCTAAAGCAGTACCTGAATATTTTCATCACTTTCCCTGTCATCTTGAAACACAAAGAATCGAGGAGGCATTTTATTCAATTGCAGGTATGTGACCGTTAAAATAAATGTAAAGTAGCCTACAGGTTGACAAGCCTATGTATTAACGTAAACATCTTTTTCATGCTTCCCCAATGTTACAGGCGCAATAGACTGTACCCATGTGCATGCCAGTCACCATTTGGATCTTCGGATGCAGACTATGTCAGTTGGAAATCTTTCCACAGCCTAAATGTAAAGGCATCTACTGGGGGCATCTGCCCACACACTGTCAGGCAGAATAGCAGTAATTGGATTTGGATGAAATGTGCACATCTGTGAAAATAGATCAAATAAGTTTTGATGTCAACACTTCTTTGGATTTAAATCCTGTTACCCTTGCAGTTGCTCACAGAAATGTCAATTTCAATGTCTGACTCACACAAAGTAGTAACTGTGCTGTACAGAGATAATGTTTCACTTTACCTTATCAGCACAGATGAATCAGAAAAAATCTGGTATTTCCTTTCCTAACTATGTCATTGCACTAACATGTAGCTGCTGGAGGCCTATGCAAACCCAGATTTGAAACATCACGCAATGTGAGACCCAAAGTTAAAAATATTATTCTGGAATGTTAGCAATGTTCGGAACTGGAATAATTTGGAACTGGAATTAACATTTTGAAAGACACCACTGCATCTACTCTTCTTAGTCTTGCTGAGCAATTTAAAATGAAGGCTCTGCCAAGCAAAGTGTGCCACATCATTCTATGTCACGTCACCCTCTATCTGCTGTCAGATGATCTGCGATGGAAGTTGCGTGATATCCAATATCGAAGCTGTTGCCACATTCTTTTTTGGCTATTCTGTTGGCCCCTGTTGAGATGTACTCGCAGAGAATGAATATAGGCCAAGGGGTACTAGGTCAGAAAGGCTTCAATCCTCACCAAATTAGGCTAATTAACAGTGAGTGCATTGTAGTTATGTCAGTTATGTAAGTTAGCCTACAACATAATTTTGATTGATCATAAATCGGATATCATCTGGCCTGATATTCATTTATTAAAAAGATAAAATTAAACAATAAGTAGGCTAGTATGACTTGTGCATTTAATCTGTCAGCAATTCAGCTATGTCCCTCGCCTTGTCAATTGCGGCAGTATTGCCCTTTTTAGTGATGTCTCCTTAAAATTCTTCATAAAGTCCCATCAGCAGGGTTTGTTCCGCTGTTGAGAAGATCACCGCTCTAGTTTTCGCTTCTTTCTTGCAACATAGTATCTTCATTTCGATAATCGCTTGTTCTGGGCTGCATATGTACTCCGTGCGCGTGCACAGTGCAAGCTTGTTCAAGCCTGGTTTAAGTTAACGTTGACAAGACAAAGCTAGATTGTGTTCATGGAACGGCTTCAGCCTTAAGTGGAAGTTGGCGTTCATTCAAGCTGGGCTTTTTCAATTACGCGCAGATTTCATTAGCGGCGTTGATGGAATGCCCCCCGGAAACCTCTCTCTCAGAGCTAAGGATCTGGAACACATTCTGTACTTGGTTGCTGGATATGTTAAGCCTAAGAAAAAGCTGCATGAATGCCCTTCCCCTCCTGGAAAATAAACATAAAATCCCTAAACTGATAGTTGTGTTTGCTTATGTTTGCAATAGATTAGTGTTGAGAGAAAGAACAATGTCATCTACAAGCAGCAACGGAGCATCAGCTCAAGAGAATCTGAGGGGATTAAAGGCTGGTGGTGGATCTTGCAGAAATGTCTGAATAGCTACAAAAACATAGACTTCAGAAACACCTGAATCCACTACGCTTATTAATATATTAATATGTTTGAATGAAAATGTAGTGATGTATGTTAAGTTTGTGCTGAGTTCATTGTGAGGACCCTGTACTTACCACATACCACGTCTGAAGTTGCTGTTCCATTCGTTTTTTTGATTAATCCAGGCTCACATCTGAAAAACATAATTGGGGTTAAAATATATATTAGGTTTACAAGGCAGTTTATGAAAATAATGGATGACAAAAAGTATGGAAAACAGGTAAATAACCCAAAAAAAGTGAACCTGTCAAATAAACCAACAATTAGGTTCATGATGGCTACAATTACAATTGTTAAAATTACACGTTAACATGGATCTTGTTTTTATGCTTGGAACGAGTACTCACTCTGTCCATGGCTTGCACTCACTCTCTGCAGAGCTGCCACTTGAGAAGGTATTTGCAGGACAGGCCCGACACAATGTATCTTGGATGTGGTCACCTGAGAACATTTACAGTGTATCAATGACCACAAAACAATATAACTTAATAAAGAAGACCATCATTCAATATGTAGCGGGCTCCCTAACGTAGAATTCTCAATATCCATAAGTCCTATCCTCCTCGGTTAATGTTGCCAGCTTAGTAAAACATAAATTAAAATATCAATGATGCTTAACAGTTTGTCCTAATATGTGGCCTGAAATCTGTTTCCTGTCTTAATTGGTCTGTGCTGCATTCTCGACAAGATCCTTTACCTCAGTTTGACAGTGTCAAAGAATGAACTTCTTTCGGTAATTTGTGTGCTATTACAAACATTTAAACACACTCTTCTAGTCATGGAAATGACATGGAATTGCATTGATGTCAGATGTAGTAAACTTGTGAGCTCATTTCCAGGGAAAGTAAGAATGCACACAAAAAAACGCCAATGCTGACATTTTTTCTGAGCTTGACACCAGTTTTTACAGTTACAAGTGCCAAGTGCTGATTGGTCAATTGTTACATCAATAACTTTTTTTTGTTATAGGTCATCTGTTGCTGAGTGTACTTTGTACAGTGTGTTTACTTTGTACATCTGTTGCTGAGTGTGTTTTTTTGTTTTTTTACCTCTGGAGACTATCTCCTGCCCAGGTCCACATTGTGTGTGTGGTACACATGTCAGGCACTCTTTAGTGGAGCAGTAGTGTCCTGCCTTACATCTGCATGCACTCAGGCTAATCTTGCTCCTATTGGCTATGACCGCAAAATTTTTATCTGTGACAGGAAGGAGATAAGAATTACTACAAACCAATAATGCAGATCAACAGTAATGTATTTTTATCACATAAAAGTCATCAAATGTCTCACTTTGGTCACAGAATGGTTGTAGTTCGCATTTAGTCTTCTGTGTGAATACTGGCTGGTATTCACCGTCTTCGCAGGAACGGCAAATTGGTTCAAGACAACTTCTTTCGTTTAATGTCATCCTTGTCCCTATTAAGAAAATGTTGTTTTAACCTTACAGCAAATAGGGCCATTCAACGTTTTTCCCTAATGAGTAGGCTTGTAGTGTAAGCTCAGATATCAAATAATTATCTCTTCCTTACCTGGCATACACATCTTACAACATTCCTTATCCTTCTCATACTGTGTATCTGGATCACAGGAATAAACTACGGGAACAATCTGTAAAGATAGAAAAATGAAAAAAATACCCTCTTCTCAACCCCAAACGGCACGGAAAGTACCTAGTTTCACGATCTCAGACAAATGTTCACTTTCACTTTTGTATCCATTACTGTAGCTCCAGCGTCTCAAATTCGATAATGCAACGGTAGCTAGTAAATTAACTACACAGTGAGGGATTATAGCTCGAAATATATGCAGCTTTATATAATGCTTCTTAAGTGAAATCGAAACTACGTTGTTGTATTCGTTCTTTCAAACCCACCAACATGTATTTGAAAATAATGCGTTCATTTAAATGCACAGTACACTAATAGCTATGAAAATCTGACGCATGAATGGCGAATACAAAAGACAATAGTATTATTATTCATAAACTAGGAGTATACTTACCGAAATCATGAAGAAAAACCTAACCATCTCCATCCCTTTCGCCTTGAAACAACGACACGTTTTCGAAAATTCTCCGTTATGCTATAACTCAATCCGTAGCTACAGTACCGCCTAGTTCTACACTCTAAACCTAGTATAACACTGTCTAAACGAGTCCATCAACAGTGAGCGAGACTGTGGCTTGAAGAGGGTCTGGGCTATATAAAGCTATATAAGGGAAATTCTTTTCCAAAACACACGTGGTCACTTCTTGTAAAGGCCTAGCTCTCTCGGGGGGAGAAGGGAGGGGCAAAAAACACTTCTGAAGATTCACATTAGATCACATTCGACTAGATACAACTTTATTGTCATTGAACATGTACAGTACAAAGAAATGCAGTTAGCACCAGAAGTGCAAATAGAAAATTGCAGAAAATTTACAAGTGAAACAATTAAGAACCATACATGTTATAGGTGGGATGTATACAGGTGCTGGTCATATAATTAGAATATCATCAAAAAGTTGATTTATTTCAGTAATTCCATTCAAAAAGTGAACCTTGTATAATGTATACATTCATTCCACACAGAGTGATATATTTCAAGTGTTTATTCCTTTTAATTTTGATGATTATAACTGACAACTGATGAAAACCCCAAATTCAGTATCTCAGAAAATTAGAATATTGTGAAAAAGTTCAATATTGAAGACACCTGGTGCCACACTCTAATCAGCTAATTAACTCAAAACACCTGCAAAGGCCTTTAAATGGTCTCTCAGTCTAGTTCTGTAGGCTACACAATCATGGGGAAGACTGCTGACTTGACAGCTGTCCAAAAGACGAC
>JACXGI010015100.1:0-11269 GCA_016801175.1 Esox masquinongy
CGGATTTATCATATGGCGGAGGGTTTTCACTCCCTGTCTGTTTCTTAGGTTTATTCAGGTGATCCACACCCTGGCAGTAAACTGCCAGTTGGAACCAGTCCTGTCTCTCCTGTTCCTGTCCTTTCTCTTCCTGTTTCCAGGCGCGACGGGCTAATATACCCACTGCCTCCTTCTTTCTACTTGCCTCGTTCCTTTTTGTGTCACATTCTCTCACTTTCTTCCAAATCAGACTGCTAAGCGATCTGCATTCGTCTAATTTTACACTACTCTCCTCCACTAACTTCCTCAAACGTCCTTTCACCCTCTCTGCCTCATTTTTCTCCTTTCCTGCCTGAAGCACTGCTCCCGCAACATTGCTGATTTGAACTGCCAGGTTCTCCCACCCGGACTTATTAACTGGACCCCAACCATCATCGTCCAACTCTCGATCGTACTCCCCGTCCATCGTCCTATTGCCCCTTTGCACCAGCCGGTCAGTCTGTATGGAGTTCACCCGAGTGACGTGACCCAATCAACCACTACTTGTCCCTCACCACTTAAAACGCACTTCGTTATCACCGTTAGGTAGCCGTGCGTAATGCGTGGGGGCTTTTTGTGGTCGAGACACTGGTGTAACTACTTCGCCACTTCACCCCTTCTTTTTATAATTTTTGTTAGGTCTTTTATTATTTTTATGATTTTTCTATTTAGTAGAGGTTAGGGGTTCCAAACCCCTGGTCCCTGACCCAATCCTCTTAATTAGGGGTTCCAAACCCCGGGTCCCTGACCCAGTACTCTTAATTAGGGGTTCCAAACCCCAGGTCCCTGACCCAGTACTCTTAGAATTTGGGGTATCCCTATCTCCCTATATCCCCTATCTAACCCTCCCTATATCTCCCTATGTATAGGTAATAGGTCTCTCTGGCTCCCTCACATTTACTTGCTATTGATACCGTAATTTCCCGTACATAAACCGTGTCTTACACACAGATTTTGACAGCAATTTCAACCACAGCGGTTAATACGTGGGCGCGGCTAGTCCACAAGTTTACATTTTTAAAACCGTTTCCACCGGCAAACGTTTTCACTGCTGATTGCTTGATGACATAGAGGTCTCAGAAACTCATGAGGCAAACATGATACAATTAGTGTTGCAGGGTTTTCAAAAACATCGTTTATTCTTCAACAAATAAATTTCGGTAATGCCCTATAACAGATCTTTAAAATTAATGTGCAGTGTATGTACAAATCGTTATTCTCTGGGCAAATGCAATATATATATGGGTGCAGGTAATACTCGAGTTTGTATACACACAAAGCTTTAAAAGGAATGGTGCGGTTTGTACATGGTACAGGTTATAAATGGGGAATTACAGTATTTCTCAATATATGACCTCTGATATGTCAAATAAAAAGAGACACAGATTTTTTAGACTTTAAAAACTTTATAAAAACAAAACAATAAATGTAGTTCATGAAAGTGCAGTCAGTATGGCTATTACTCTGGTTGGAAGTACCACATAATTCTGAGGGTCATTTTACAACAAACCCAATCCATCCAAGTATTGAGTGCTTGTTTTTCTGGGAATTTGTGTCTTTGGAAAGTGCAGATATAAAACCTAGGTCTATTAAAAATAAACTGAGACATTTGAATATGAGTTTTGCATGTTGCATTAACCCAACTGATCTGTTTGTTCCTTCGCAAATATACAGCTCTGGAAAAAAATAAGGGACCACTGCACCTTTTTCTTTCCTTTGCAAAAAAGTTGAAAAGGAAAGTTTTGAGTGAGGAACAGAAGTGTTCAATTGGCAGTGGTCTCTTAATTTTAACCCTTCTGTTCCTCACTCAAAACCTTCCTTTTCAACTTTTTTGGAAAGGAAAGAAAAAGGTGCAGCGGTCTCTTAATTTTTTCCGGAGCTGTATACATGCCATTGATTATAATTATTGGTATGCCATATTTTCTGAAATTCTTTGAAAGTATGGATAACTTAAGGTCTACAGATGGGACATTTACAGTCAGTACAGTTGTACAGCAGACAATGTTATACACATGGACGTACAGTTGTACAGCAGACAATGTTATACACATGGACGTACAGTTGTACAGCAGACAGTGTTATACACATGGACGTACAGTTGGTCATTCCTTCTAAGGTAGAGAGGTGGGAACCTGGCAGGAGCTGTCTCTCAGGCAGGATGCTGTCAGTTTGTGCAGAACCCACCAATGAGAAAGTGGAGAGGAGAATGGGACGGTTCAATCACTGTGTAACTCCGAGAAACGTTGGCATATAATGTGTACAAAGAGATGTTAGCTCGAAATACACATTCATTTTTCCCATTGTTAGGATATGAGGTGACCCAGTGTCAGTGGATGGCAACTCACACAAATAACACCAGTCCCTACACACAGTGGTTTCCTTGTGTGCCAGGTGTTAAATTGGGTATTTTAATTGGTATAACTCTTTCAGAAAAGTTCTCTAAAAGTAGAATGTGAAAGCAATTCAAGTTATCATAACTCCTCCAAAAGCTAATTGTATCCTTTTCACCGACCTAAGATGGACAAACCTTTTACTGTCCATCTCCTTATCTAGCTTCACCCCTGTCACATGACGTCCGGTTATTCCACATCTGGTGGGAGCCTGTAAGTCTTCCCGGTGGCGAGGTTCTAAATGGAGGCTGTGTTAGTCGGGTCCTCCCGGACAGACACTGTAGCCTTCCACTTCAAACTCTGCCTCACCGGGGACCTGACCTCGTGCCTCTCAGCCAACCTACTCCTCTCCTCCAATGTCTTGCTTATAATTCGCTTCTGGATCTTCTTGCCGATGAGGTAGCACATCTCACAGATGCACATGAAGATGTAGACCGCTGACGAGACCACCATGAACAGGGTGAAGATTGTTTTCTCTGTGGGACGTGAGATGAAGCAGTCAACGGTGTTGGGGCAGGGCTTCAGAGAACACTTGGAAAGACGTGGCATTTTGTAACCGTCGTACACATAGTAGAGAATGTAGAGGAAGCCGGCATCAAAGCCAACCTTGAAGACCAGACTCGCCTACAGGGAGGAAAGAGAATAGACTACATCATCATCATCGTAAAAATGTATTTAAGACAAGGCAGAATATACTGACAGTACCATTGGCTTCCAGGGGATGGTGCTGTCTCAGAATATCATATTGAGTTAAACTGTTAGATATTAAAAAGAACTTAAACTACTATTCAAATGCCAAAATAGATCAAATATTATCAAAATAAAAACCAGACTTGATGTTTTCCTATAACTGTGCCTAAACAATGTTTATTTAGATGTTAAACAAAGGGAAAACATTTTTAAGAGACCCTTTAAGTGATTGAAGTTTGAACGTGATGCAGTTATTTCCATCGTCACACTAATAAACTGAATGTGTTTGGCGTTGTGGTGGGTGGATGGGTGGCATGTGTGTTCTATTTCCTCACTAGGTATGTCCACCACAGCCTGCCTCTCTTCTTTCCTGGGTTGGCATACAGATGAGTCCCTTCATGTACGGCTATGTACTGCATGTCCTTCTTCTGCCTGTACTTCACGTGACCCACCACCATCAGGGACGGACACGTGATGAAGATGAGCTGCAGAGCCCACAGTCGGATGTGTGAAATGGGGAAGATGTGGTCGTAGCAGACATTGACGCAGCCCGGCTGAACTGTGTTGCAGACAAAGTCCTTGTTTTCGTCTCCCCAAACGCGCTGGGCAGCCACCACGAACACCATGACACGGAACATGAACACCATGGACAGACAGACACATCCGAATGCGGTGGAGTATTGATTCACGCCACTGAGGAGGGCCTGGAGTGTTCCCCAGTTCATCTTGGGAGGAGAAAGGGACTGCTTAGGTGGATAGGAGGTATGTTGGATCTCCAGTCACTGAAAAAAGACAACGGTGTCAGGAGGTACTGTTGGACAGAGGATGCTCTTTGGTACTTTAAGTTATCTTTGAAAAACAACACTTGATTCTCAATAGACTGGAGCGTCAGATGCCATACAAAACCTACAGTAACACTACACACTGATGTCATCATTAAGCGAACCAATCAGCAGGGGGGATCTTTCAGGACAACCCCCCCCAGGCCAGGACATCCATCATCCCCCTAGCTTCAGGTGACAAGTGATTATCCGGAGTGTGCCTCTCTGTTCGCACTAGACAGTGCATTGCATTAGACAAAATCTGGTTGAAACCAATATATTATAACCCTTGGGAGGCATCAACACAGTTATTGTTGGTTTTATTCTGTTTATATTCTTATCTCTGCACAGTTGTTTATCCTGTTTATGTTCCTATGTCTGTAATGTTGTTCTTGTTTATATTATTATGTCTGTAATGTCTAATTATTTTTGTAAAATGCATGTTATTTGTAATGTTTTAGTGACCTGTCTTTTTCGTCAACTGCTGGACCCCCTGGGAATACTTCCTGTTACCATAGTGTCAGCTAATGGGAATACAATAAACATGAGTTAAATGGCCAAGTACAAAGGAATTAATTCGCCCTATATAATACAAACTTCTGGAATTAACAATGTGTAAAAAGGTTTAACAAATGACTGCAAGTTGTAGCTATTGTGTGCGTTCATATGTGCTTGCATGCATGTATTTGTGTGTGTGTGTGTGTGTACACACACACACAACAACAAAGTGTTGTTGTTTCCAGTGTGAGTATCTGGGTTCCAACTGGCTACCTACTGTATTCCTCTAGTGTCCATTGGTCTGTGTTCAAAAGTAGAGCACTTTTTCTATATAGGGTGCCATTTGGAATGCCCTGGGATGTTTGTTCCAGACTCCTAGTTTTATCTGACAGCCTCTGCTTGTTTTAGCAGACTGCAGGGAAAGAGAGAGCCCTTTATTTGATACAGCCATTCCTTATATTTCATTGCAAACATAACCGTTTACAATACACCAGGGGCTGCATTTTCCACAAACATAGTTTGTAAGCTTGAAAGATCTCTATTGAATAATGCCTGCATGTCCTGAGGCTCCCTCAGCCTTATATAGGGCCCTTGTTTTGAACTGGGCCATTTGGGATGCAGTCAAGCCTTTAAAGCCTATAGGTTAAGTTGGTGTTCTCAACAACAGTTTATACCTGACAAAAAACATATTGAATCATCTACCACTTAATCAAATGTATTACGGCTAAACGTAGTTATACTTGAATTTCATCTCGCGTCCATTCAACAGTTTTTGCAGAGGAGATCTCTGTCCACACCAACTATAGCTACTGTATCCATCAGTTGTGTGCTCCTTCAGCAAACAGCTCAAATGTTTCTAGTGATGCTAATGAGTGTGTTTGTCCCCATTTTTGGTGGCCTGTCCCCGACTGAAGCTGTCCCCGTTTTTAACTGTGCGTTAAAAACAGGCTGCATAGTGAAATAGAATTTTATGTGGCAGGAAAGACCTGGCAGCATACCCTACCGGTCGACTTCTCTATCACGGTGTGCTTGTTTTGGCCAACAGAGGGGGCTTCAAGGTAGCAGCTTCGTTCACTGTTTTACTACGCGCTCACACAATCATCAGAGAAAACTGCTGTGGAAAACTCGGCCAGAAACTAGCAAGTGTCAAGGAATCCACATCACCACAAACGCCTTTTCAAACCAGTTAAGTTACAGTCATTTGAGATGCTAGTTGCCAATTTATTAGCCCAAACAATGTTTTTGAGACAAAATACAAAAATGAGGCAAGCAATGGGAAGTATTTTTATCTAATAGTTTACTATTAATTATTAAAGATTGGAGAGGAAGTTGAAGAGAGTGAGAAGGAAAAATTAAGGTAGTAAAAATTTGAAGCAAGGAGAGTGTAGAAGAGTGAGGTGGAAAGGTAAAGAGAAGGAAAGGAAGACGAGAAGAAAAGAGGAGAAAGGTTGAAGGAGAAATAAAAATTAAGAGTAACACAAGCAATCCTAAAAATAAGTATATTAAGTAGTTCCCAATCTCATCATCTTATTTATTTATTTGTTATGTTGTTAAGTATTTCACATATACTATTGTCTTTGTTTTTTTCAATTTTGCTCGTGTTCTCTTGCCCAGACTACCAGGACCATTGAATGGCTGTTCAGATCAGACAGTTCTGTCTTGTCTGTAGTGTTTCAGTAAAATAGTTGTTTTCTTTGTTTATCACAGTGTACCTGTTAGACTAAATACATGAAACCGGGATTGTCCCCCTTTCTTATTTCATAGATAATAACATAGGATATTTTAATGATATATTATTGACTGCCGAACTGGAAATGTCCCGGTTTTAATTTCAGAAATCTGGTCACCTTACAATACTCTCGATGACCTCAGCAATGGATGTGGGGAGGGGTCAGGGTCAGGGGGTCAGTCAAAGCTGGTAAGAGGTCGTCTGTTTGTAAAATCTATAGATAACCCAACTGACCATTTAGCAAATTTCAGATGGAATTGAGGACAAGCTGTCTTACCCTAAAACACACATATGAGGTAATAAGAAACAGGGATAAATGTAAAGTACAGAGATTGAATATATAGCAATACATATACAGCTCAGGAAAATATTAAGAGACCACTGCACATTTTTATTTCCTTTCCAAAAAAGTTGAAAAGGAAAGTTTTGAGTGAGGAACAGAAGCGTTCAATTTGCAGTGGTCTCTTAATTTTAACCCTTCTGTTCCTAACTCAAAACCTTCCTTTTTGACTTTTTTGGAAAGGAAAGAAAAAGGTGCAGTGGTCGCTTAATTTTTTCGAGAGCTGTATAGAGAGTAAAATATATAGAGAACATTTCCCCATCATCTGATTTTCTCCAAACTTCAGCAATAATTTAACATGGGATGTATCCTAATACTCTAATCTGGTTTTCTCCAACCTTCAGCAATAATTTAACATGGAATGTATACTAATACTCTAATCTGGTTTTCTCCAACCTTCAGCAATAATTTAACATGGAATGTATACTAATACTCTAATCTGGTTTTCTCCAACCTTCAGCAATAATTTAACATGGAATGTATCCTAATACTCTAATCTGGTTTTCTCCAACATTCAGCAATAATTTAACATGGAATGTATCCTAATACTCTAATCTGGTTTTCTCCAACCTTCAGCAATAATTTAACATGGAATGTATCCTAATACTCTAATCTGGCTTTCTCCAACCTTCAGCAATAATTTAACATGGGATGTATCCTAATACTCTAATCTGGTTTACTCCAACCTTCAGCAATAATTTAACATGGAATGTATCCTAATACTCTAATCTGGTTTTCTCCAACCTTCAGCAATAATTTAACATGGGATGTATCCTAATACTCTAATATGGTTTTCTCCAACCTTCAGCAATAATTCAACATGGGATGTATCCTAATACTCTTCACTGGTTACCTCCAATCTGTAACACATTTCTTGGACATTTTAACATCATGTGCCACTGTTCTGTTCTGTTCTGTTCTGTGTTTGCTGTAGGATTCTGATATACCTTCACTCTTCCTGTTTTCACAGAACACCCTATCCATAGGCAGTCACTGTGTCACTGTGATTACACAGTTAAATTATAATATTATTATTATAGTATTGCAATCCTAACTGTTTGGTCTGGGACTACATGGGACACGGTGCGTTTCTTACGTTTTACCTCACAAATATATGTAATGTTAATGTTGGCTGTTTTACCTGACTAAAACTCACAAATATATGTAATGTTAATGTTGGCTGTTTTACCTGACTAAAACTCACAAATATATGTAATGTTAATGTTGGCTGTTTTACCTGACTAAAACTCACAAGTATATGTAATGTTAATGTTGGCTGTTTTACCTGACTAAAACTCACAAATATATGTAATGTTAATGTTGGCTGTTTTACCTGACTAAAACTCACAAATATATGTAATGTTAATGTTGGCTGTTTTACCTGACTAAAACTCACAAATATATGTAATGTTAATGTTGGCTGTTTTACCTGACTAAAACTCACAAATATATGTAATGTTAATGTCGGCTGTTTTACCTGACTAAAACTCAAAAATATATGTAATGTTATTGTTGGCTGTTTTACCTGACTAAAACTCACAAATATATGTAATGTTAATGTTGGCTGTTTTACCTGACTAAAACTCACAAATATATGTAATCTTAATGTTGGCTGTTTTACCTGACTAAAACTCAAAAATGTATGTAATGTTAATGTTGGCTGTTTTGGAACAGATTTCCCTGAAATAGATGTTAGCGTGATTCTCAGAAGTCCCTGATGCTCTCATGCTTCCTCTATTGACTGTATGTATGGATGGATGTTTTCTGATATTGTTCCTAATGGCTCATATTTCAGTAACCTACAACAGCCATACTGGTTCTACTAGCTCTCTATTGCTAAGCCAAATGATGACATGATGAGTCAACGGACTTATTTACATGAGCTTAAAAGGGCAAAAGAAAGGAAAGACTAAACATCTTTCTCACTCATTTGCTCTCAAATTTCTCTCTGTTTTGGTTTTGCTTTCATTTCTCCATCTCATTCCTTCTTCCTCTACCACCTCCTGCCTCTCTCTCTCTCTTTCTCCCATTCCTCCTCTCTCACCGTGTTTACAATACAGCTTATTTTGCATCCTTTGTCAAAACATTTGTGTTGATGGCGTTGAAGGGTTCATTTCAGTACACGCCTGTTGTATTGTGTATATGTTTGTGTGTGTCATAGCGACGCCAGACATTTTCACGTGTTTCTGGTATCTCTTCTAACCCCAGGTATCTCCCTTCATAATCTTGCTACAAACTGAAACAGTGTTTGTCTCCAAAACAGATCCTATTCCCTTAACAATTCTTATGGGTTCTAGCAGAACTGAGTGAATTATATAGGGGATAGGATATACTTTAGAACACAACAAGTATATTAGGTCAGCCTGTCCTCTCATCGGCTGAGTCTAAAGTTTGTGTGTCACTCAAGCTTGGATACTGCTCTGGAGGCAGGTGTGTGGAAACAGTACCATTAAACCAAAAAACCTAGCTGTCTCCTAGCACACAGCTTCCTCTGGTTAAAATATTGAAAAACAAGAGAGTATCTGATCTGGTCTTACCTGACGGAGAGGCGCAGCAGAAGTGCAAAAAGGTTACAGTTCTGCCACTGATGAGAAGCTCCCTGGTTGGTAGCCCTGACAGACTGTATGTAAGCTCGGCCACACCTGGTCGGGTGGATGGGGAAAGGATTGTGGGAGGGATTAGGGAAGGGCCCGGGCTTACTAGGGTGGGAGGACAGGAGACAGCAGCATGCCCTCCAGAGCCGTCACTATGGATACGTGTAAGAGGTCCACAGCCAAAAATGCTCTTACATTTTGGAGGCAGAGCTTAAATTACATTTTAGGAAAACACTAGAACTAAGGCTGTAAATGAAGAGCGAGAGAGAAAGAGAAATACATATATAATATATATATATATTATATTATATATATAGAGAGAGAGTGTGTGTGTGAGAGAGAGAGAGAGAGAGAGAGAGAGAGAGAGAGAGAGAGAGAACTAGCTGTAGTACATTTTGCAGATATATAAATTCACCCTGCTCTGGCACAAGACTGATGCAAATCACTGTATTTCAATACAGATGATACTTTGAATATAGTGTCTTTCTGTGTGTATGCGTGTGTGTGTGTGTGTGTGTGTGTGTGTACAGGTTTTACTGTTCTGACAAGCACCAAAAAATTGCAGCTGTTTGAGGACAATTAAGGCCTATAAGGGTGCCATACAAACAAAACCTGTGGAACAAATCCTATAACATTTTCATATAGAAAGAGTTTCATATTTAAATAATGTAGCCACATGAGCCTTTATGTGGAATTCACTGTAGCACTTTGTTCAATAAAATATTTTTACATTAGAGCCTGACATTCATGATATTGTACTTGGTCTGTAACACAGTGGCCACCACTTTAGAAAGTAAACCACCAAAATGCATTGTAATCCCATATAGTAATTACACAGCCTCCTGACTAATTTACAGTGTGTAATAGTCAAGCCTATCTTCAAAATACATCACTGACACTGAATTATATCAGCATTTAAAGTACTTTACAGATATAAAGCAAAGATAATTATATTTAAAATAGTCAAATTAAGTAATATTTATATACCAACTCTACATGAGTTAAAAAAAAGGCTTTATGTGACTAAACATTGCATGACAGGATAAGGCATTCTTGGCAGAATAGATTGATGTAATTCAAGAAATTATTAATTTGTTTTCTCTAATAGTCAAATAAAAATGTATCAGTCTGTAAATTAAATACACAGCTCCCTCCTGCTATTAAGGATTATATTCACTATTTGTGTTTAAACTGGTTCTCGTTTTATCTAGCTCCTTTATACAGGACTTATTTAATGTCCCCAGTTAACATATCTCTCGTGAATCAAATTCATTTGCATTGATGAACAGATCAGACAGGGAAGTTCCCTCTATACTTCCCCATAACATGCATTTCACTAGGCGGGACCCACGCTCCTTATTTAATTTTGAAGTTAAAATATACGCTTTTTTTAATTCAAAGTAGGATTCAAAGACAGGTGAAGAGGAGACAGCGGTACTGAACCCTGGTCTCCAGCGGAGAGATGCGTTTGAAGCCGATAGTGTCACACCTGGATCACATCTCCACACATGCAAGTAGCTTTATGGAAGGGGACAAATGTAAATGTTTATTGTACTACTAGCATACATGACCAGAAGACGTCTGTGATAAATGTTTATTATACTACTAGCATACATGACCAGAAGACGTCTGTGATAAATGTTTATTGTACTACTAACATACATGACCAGAAGATGTCTGTGATAAATGTTTATTGTACTACTAGCATACATGACCAGAAGACGTCTGTGATAAATGTTTATTGTACTACTAGCATACATGACCAGAAGACGTCTGTGATAAATGTTTATTGTACTACTAGCATACATGACCAGAAGACGTCTGTGATAAATGTTTATTGTACTACTAGCATACATGACCAGAAGACGTCTGTGATAAATGTTTATTGTACTACTAGCATACATGACCTGAAGACGTCTGTGATAAATGTTTATTAAGTTAATGTTTCAAAAAGGTTTTTCTGCAGAAGTGTGCGTCTGTCCATCAGTTTACATTGACTTGTAGTCCCTAATACTCTCTTTAGACACCCGCAGTACTAATCCTAAATCCATCCTAAACCCCCCTGGACTAGCTAGTACTATACCAGTCAGTACTATCCCCCCACCCTAAACCCCCCTGGACTAGCTAGTACTATACCAGTCAGTACTATCCCCCCATCCTAAACCCCCCTGGACTAGCTAGTACTATAC
>JACXGI010015101.1:0-17972 GCA_016801175.1 Esox masquinongy
CAGAGTGTATCCTGATATTATATAAAGTATATCACAGAGTGTATCCAGATATTATATAAAGTATATCACAGAGTGTATCCTGATATTATATAAAGTATATCACAGAGTGTATCCAGATATTATATAAAGTATATCACAGAGTGTATCCAGATATTATATAAAGTATATCACAGAGGGCCGTCCAGTGGAGCGCGGGGTAGTGGGGGTTGGGGTATCACCTTTGGCAAATTTTCAGCCAGGAAAAACCCTGGATGCTGTAGTGGAAATCACTGCATGGGCACAGGAACACGTTCGAAAGCCATAGTCTGTAAACACAGTATGTCGTTGCATCCACAAATGGAAGTTAAAACTCAACCATGCAAAGAAGAAATCATATATAAACAAGATCCAGAACCACCGCTGTCTAGATCCATGAACACAGGTCAGCTAGTAGAGCCCAGAGTCCAAACTAAACATGGAGAAGCTGCGTTTAGCAGTTATGCTGTACACAACTGGAATAAACTACCAGAAGATCTTAGACATGCCCCAAACGTATCCATTTTTAAGTCCAGGTTAAAAACACTTCCCTTTTCACGTGCCTATGACTGAGCACTTAAACTTAACCACACTGTTTAGCCTTATAGCTTCCTATGTTTTTATCCCATTTTTATTCTTTTTATATTTTCTTATTCTATTTTTTATTATTATGATGTTGTTTTGATGTTTTCATATGAGTATTTGTTTTTATGTTATTGTATTTTTATATTTTTTCTTTTTCTTTGTAAAGCACATTGAATTGCTTCGATGTATGAATTGTGCTATATAAATAAACTTGCTTGCTTCTCTGGGCCCAAGCTCATTTAAGATGAACTGAGGTGAAGTGGAAAACTGTCCTGTGGTCTGACAAATCCAAAATTGAAATTATTTTAGGAATCATGGACGCAGTGTCCTCCAGACTAAAGAGGAGACAGACTATCCGGCATCTTATAAGCGCATTCGTGATGGTATGGGGGTGCATTAGTGCACATGGCATGGATGACGTGCACATCTGTGAAGGCACCATTAATGCTGAACAATATATACAGGTTATGGAGCAACATATGTTTCCATCCTGATGACGTCTTTTTCAGGAAGGCCTGGCTAATTTCAGGAAGATAATGCCAAACCACATTCTGCACATATTACAACAGCATGGCTCCGTAGTAAGAGTTGGGGTGCTAAACTGGCCTGCCTGCAGTCCAGAACTGTCACCCATTGAAAACATTTGTCGTATTATGAAACGGAAAAATATGACAAAGGAGACCCCGAACTGTTGAGCAGCTGAAATCCTTTATCAAGCAAGAATGGGCATACATTTCACATTAAAAACTACAGCAATTGGTATCCTCAGTTCCTAAACGCTAACAGAGCATTGTTAAAAGAAGAGTCATGCAACACAGTGGTAAACATGCCCCTGTCCCTACCTTTTTGAAACATGTTGCTGACATCAGTACTGAAACTGCGCTTGTTAAGATTACAAATGACTTGTTGTTGAATGCTGACTCTGGAGAATGTTCAATCTTGTTGTTACTGGATCTTAGTGCAGCTTTCGACACTATAGACCACAACACTTTAATTGACAGACTTAGAAAGTGGGTTGGGATCTCAGGGATTGCACTACATTGCTTCAAGTCGTATCTGTCAAATAGAGCATTTGTAGTGTCCATTAACAATTATACATCTTCCTCTGTGCCTGTCACATGTGGTGTTCCGCAGGGTTCCATCCTATTTTCTCCGTATATGCTTCCATTAGGTAGTATAATTTCGGCAGCATGACATAATACACAGCAGATAATACACAGTTGTATTTGTCGGTTAAGCCAAATGACTTAAGCAAGGTGTGTCTTCTGCATAATTGCCTGGAAGACGTTACAAACTTAAGTTTATTCAGTTAAACACTGATAAAACCAAAGATTTAATTATTGGCCCCCCATCTATTTCGGATGAAGTTTGGTTGGCTCTAGGTTCGCTAGCAAAAAAAATACACACATTGTGCCTATGGCCAGAAATTTGGGAGTTTTCTTTGATCCAGACTTACAATATGAATATAACACAAAAAACTGGTGCCGGCATGCTTTTACCAACTTAGAAACATTGCCAAAATAAGATCGGTCTTATCTTTTGAGGACAGTGAAAAAATTATACATGCTCTCATTTCATCTCGCCCAGAATACTGTAATGCTCTGTTTAGATAACTCAACAATAAGTCCCTAGGTAAATTCCAAGTTGTACAAAACACAGCTACCAGACATCTTACCAGGACTACATCCAGGTCTCATATAACCCCAGTGTTGGCGGCTCTACATTGGTTACCGGTGAATTTCAGAGTAGATTTTAAAATTCTACTTATCACTTTTAAGGCACTACATAGTCTGGCACCTGATTACATTAGTGACATGCTAAACCCATACTGCACTGTTAGGCCTCTCAGATCTGCTGAAAAAAGACTTCTGGCTGTTCCAGTGTCTAGACTGAAAACTTTGCTATACGGGCCCCTAGACTCTGGAACAGCCTACCACAGAATGCCAGAGTTGCTACGTTAGTGCATTCTTTTAAATCGTACATAAAAACTAATTTTTATAAGATGGCTTTTATGAATATTGTACCACTGTGATTTTATATTTTGTTAATTCTTTTTACTTCTTTTATTTAAAAAAAAAAAGAATTATATATATATTTATTTTAATGTATTTCTAGAAAAGTGCTAATCACAAAGTTATTATTATTATCAAATTCAAAATGGGCATTTATTTTTCCAAAAACAATAACATTTCTCAGTTTTAACATTTCATGTTGTGTTTCTACTATTTTCAGTTAAATATAGAAATAATTCATTTGCCCATCACTGATTTCTGTTTTTATTTGCATTTTACAATGTCCCAACATTTTTAGAAAAAGGGTTGTAGGTCAGAAAACTACACAACCCATTAACAGTACCTGATCACTGTCAAACACGCTGAATAAAGGTAATGAGTAAAAAGACTGAATACTTTTGTAAATGAGATATTTCATGACTCAACCTAGCACTGCCCATGACTCAACCTAACACTGCCCATGACTCAACCTAACACTGCCCATGACCCAAAATAGCACTGCCCATAATTCAACCAAACACGCCCCATGACTCAACCTAACACTGCCCGTGACTCAACCTAACACTGGCCATGACTCAACCTAACACTGGCCATGACTCAACCTAACACTGCCCGTGACTCAACCTAACACTGGCCATGACTCAACCTAACACTGGCCATGACTCAACCTAACACTGCCCGTGACTCAACCTAACACTGGCCATGACTCAACCTAACACTGCCCATGACTCAACCTAACACTGCCCATGACTCAACCTAACACTGCCCATGTCGCAACCTAGCAATGCTCATGTTATCATTGCATACGAGAATGGATTATTAAAAAAGGTTTAAAAATATATAATTACATTGAATAGACACAAATTTGTTACTGTAACTTGATTAAATTAAACTCAAACAAAGGTTTCTGAATTATTTATTTTGAATTTTTATTGCTGAAGATACACCAATATTTAGTACCAGGAATCCATGATACGCCTCATGCTCATGAACTTCATGCCACTCATCCCACCCATGCTGAAGTTCCTGTACTCTCCAGGCCTCATGTACATCATCTTGCCTCTGAAGTGGGGCTGCTCGTACATCAGCCAGTGACCCTCCATCACGTTGCAGGACATACAGCTGGACATGCGGTAACGATCCATGATGGACTCACAGTCGTCCATCATCTCGTGCATCTGACCTCCGAAGCTCTCTCTCTCGTAGATCCTCATCCTGTAGTTTCCTCTGTACATGGGGATCATGCGGCAGGACCTGATGCTATCACTCATTCCAAAGTGCTGCATGAAGTCAGAGTACTCGCCCCTCTTCAGAAAGTACTGGTTTCCCATGTAGTTGTTGCGCTCATAGACCATCCAACAGCCACTATGAACCCTGCAGGACTGACACCTGCTCAGGTAGGAGCTCATATCACTACAGTCGCTGGTGCAATCATAGGAACGACCCTGGAAGTTCCTCTCCTCGTAGAAGGTGATCTGAAAATATTTTTTTATTAATTAAACAGTTGTTTCAAACAAAACATTTCAAAACGCGCAATTCTATTCAATCACACTAGCATGGTTTTTTGAATAAGTACAACAAGAGCACTTAACTATAAAAAGAAATATGAAAATGAAGGTATAAATAAGAAAAACTACAGAAAACTCTCATAATGCTTACCCTGCCCATGTTCATGTTGGTCATGTTTGGTCACTGTGCTGCTGGAATCCGCTCTCGAACTGACTTCCTGCCTGGTTTAACCCTTGCTTTTATACCTGCCAAAACCTAAAGAATACCAAACTCCATTGTTCAAACCCCTGACCCAGCAACATGCTATAGAGGCCTACTGAGACCACTGATTTCAGGGACTGAATCCCTTAGTGTCTTTAGAAAGGCAGTTTCTCAAACAGTAGTAGCAACATAAAGCCTTTGAGAGTTTAGAAACAGTTTTTAAAAATCTTAAAATGTATTACATTTCTATATACTGTGAAATATTTGAATGTGACTTCTAGTGTTCATATTAAAAATAAATTGGTAAAACATTAATTTTCTGCTAGTGAGTGAGTTTAAAGTATCAGTACAAAATAAATGAATAATCTACTGCAACCCATCACCATTTATATTTTCTCTTCATCTAGTCCAAATTCTTCACTCCAAATATTAAACAGTATTATCCTGAACATTTAAACATTATTTTAATATATTCATTTCTTGGTTTGGCTTCACGTTTTGTTTAGTTTGTTACTTTCACATTTTACAAAGCATAGTAAATAATTACATACATTTGAGTTGTTGAATTACATCCCTGTGTCCAAACAAGTTGTGACACTTCGTAAATTGATAATGAAATCAGAATGCAATGATGTGAAAATCATTTAAACCCTATATTCAATAGAAAATAGTACAAAGACAACATATCAAATGTTAAAACAGAGAAATTTCATTGTTTCTTGAAAAATATATGGCCACTTTGAATTTGATGCCAGCAACTTTTCAAAAAGTTGGGACAGAGGCAACAAAAGACTGCAAAAATTGTGTAATGCTAAAAACCTAAACCTGGTGGAATATCACACAAATAATTTAGTTAATTGGCAACAGGTCAGTAACATGATTGGGTATTAAAAAATCATTCCAAAGAGCATAGGTCTGTCAGAGGTTAAGATGAGGAGGGGTTCACCACTCTTTGAAAGACTGAGCGGGCAAATAGTGCAAACATTTAAGGATTAAATTTCTTAACATAAAATTGCACAGAGTTTGGGGATCTCATCATCTACGGTATATAATATCATTAAAAATTCAGAGAATCCGGAGAATTCAGAGAATCTCTCCATGCAAAGGACAAGGCTGAAAACCAATATTGGATGGCCGTGATCTACGGGCCCTCAGATGGAACTGCTTTAAAAACTGACACGATTCTGTAATGGAAATCACTGGATGAGCTCAGGAAAATGTCCGAAAACCATTGTCATCTGAACACAGTACATCGCTGCATCCACAAATGCAAGTTAAAACTCTACCATGCAAAGAAGAAACCATATATAAACAAGATCCAGAACTGCCATCGCCTTCTCTGGGGCCGAGCTCATTAAAGACAGACTGAGGCGAAGCGGAAAACTGTGCTGTGGTCTGACAAATCAAAATTATTTTTGGAATCATGGACGCCATGTCCTCCAGACTAAAGAGGAGAGGGACCATCCGGCTTCTCATCAGCGCACAGTTCAAAAGCCACCATCCGTGATGGTATGGGGGTGCATTAGTGCAAATGGCATGGATGACTTGCACATATATGAAGGCACCATTAATGCTGAACAATATATACAGGTTTCGGAGCAACATATGCTGCCATCCAGACTACATCTTTTTCAGGGAAGGCCTGGCTTATTTCAGCAAGACAATGCCAAACTACATTCTGCACATATTACAACAGCATGGCTCCGTAGTAAAAGTCTGGGTGCTAAACTGGCCTGCCTGCAGTCAAGACCTGTCACCCACTGAAAACATTTGGGGCATTATGAAACAAAAAATACGACGAGACCCCGAACTGTTGAGGAGCTGAAATCTTATATCAAGCAAGAATTGGAATACATTTCACTTTCAAAACCGCAGCAATTGGTATCCTCAGTTCCTAAACGTTAACAGAGTATTGTTAAAAGAAGAAATCATGCAATACAGTGGTAAAAATGCCCGTCCCAACTTTTTTTATTGTATTTTTCCAAAAACAATACAACTTCTCAGTTTCAAAATTTGATACGTAGTCTTTGTAATATTTTCAATTAAATATAAGGATATTGTATTCTGTTTTTATTTGCATTTTACACAGTGTTCTAACTTTTTGGGCTGTATACACTAAAGTTCAAAAGTTAGGCATTACTTAGAAATGTCCCTGTTTTTCAAAAGAAAAGTAATCTTTTTTAAATCACATAAAATTGATCAGAAATACAGTGTACACATTGTTAATGTTGTATATGACTATTGTAGCTGGAAACGACTGATTTCTAATGGAATATCTACACAGGCGTATAGATGCCCATTATCAGCAACCATCAGTCCTGTGTTCCAATGGCACGTTGTATTTCCTAATCCAAGTTAATCATTTTAAAAGGCTAACTGATCATTAGAAAACCCTTTTGCAATTATGTTAGCACAGCTGAAAACTGTAGTGTTGATTAAAGAAGTAATAAAACTGGCCTTCTTTATACTAGTTCATTATCTGGAGCATCAGCAAATGTAGGTTCGATTACAGGCTCAAAATGGCCAGAAACAAAGAACGTTCTTATGAAACTCGTCAGTCTATTCTTGTTGTGAGAAATTAAGTCTATTCCATGTGAGAAATTGCTAAGAAACTGAAGATCTCATGCCACGCTGTGTACTACTCTCTTGTCAGAACAATGCAAACTGGCTCTGACCAGAATAGAAAGAATGGAAGCCTCAGAAAGAGTGCACAACTGAGCAAAAGGACAAATACATTAGGGTGTCTAGTTTTAGTAACAGACAGCTCAAAGGTCCTCAAATGGCAGCTTCATTAAATAGTACCCACAAAACACCAGTCTCAACATCAACAGGCAACAGGCGACTCCGAGACGCTGGCTTTCTAGGTAGAGTTGCAAAAAAAAAAGCCATATCTCAGACTAGCCAATAAAAAAAAAAGATTAAGATGGGCAAAAGAACCCAGACACTGGACAGAGGAAGACTGGAAAAAAGTGTTATGGACAGACAAATCTAAGTTTGAAGTATTTGGATAACAAAAAAGAACACTTGTGAGACACAGACCAAATGAAAAGATGTGGGGGGAGTGCTTGACGCCATCTGTCAAGCATGATGGAGGCAATGTGATGGTCTGGGGGTGCTTTGGTGGTGGTAAAGTGGGAGATTTGTACAGGGTAAAATGGATCTTGAAGAAGGATTACTCCATTTTGCAACACCATGCCATACTCTGTGGACAGCGCTTGATTGGAGCAAATTTCCTCCTACAACAGGACAAAGACCAAAAGCACAGCTCCAAACTATGCAAGAACTATCTAGGGTAGAATCAGACAGCTGGTATTCTGTCTATAATGGAGTGGCCAGCACAGTCAACGGAAAACGACCCTATTGAGCTGTTGTGCGAACAACTTGACCGTATGGTACGTAAGAAGTGCCCATAAAGAGAGGCCAACAATCACTTGATATAAGGAAAAGAGTTCATTGCTTGGGAGTGGCATAACAGGGCACCTGTCCACCATATCGGGAGTTCTGCATGAAACTGCCTCCTACTGGAGTGAGGCAAGAAAAAAATGCTTACCACTATATGCAATTCTTTTTAATTTTTTTATTTAACCTTCATTGAACCAGGAAAGGACTCACTGAGATTAAAAATAAATTTTACAGCAGTGTCCTGGCATTAGCATTGGTACAAAAACATCAAGTTGCAGTTTTTTCTTCAGCATTTCGTATTATTACTGGTGCAAGATGTCACACAAATCATTGTCTTTTACACATTTCAGTTGGCTGGGACTCCCTGACTTTCAGAAGAGCCAGACATTGGTTAATGTTTGCATATAAGGCAGTACTGCAGAAACATTAAGATTATCTTACCTAAAATATAAACTGGAAAAATTGCAGTTATCAAACGCCCTCTCACAGACGTATTCACAGTTAGAAAAACTGCTTTTCACTATAATGCTCCGCATTTGTGGAATGTTTGGCAAAATAACACGTTCCAGTGCCCATAAGGAAACTAATTGCTTTTTTAAATGTGTGTATTTTATATTCTATATATGTATATTTTTGTTATTGCAGTGATACAGGGCTCAACTGCAACATAGACCTAGAGTATAGGATTTCTCTGTATCAATACAGGTATAATGAAGTAAATAAAATACAAAACTATAGGCTAGATGAGTATTTTGCTTCTAGCCGGACAACAATTCCAAATATGCTGCCCAAGGTGAATGATTCCAAAAGTGAAAGCACCACTGGAGTGACTCAATAAACAGGTAAATGTCGTGTTGAGGCCCAGTCAGTCCAGATCTCAATCTCGTTGAGAAAATGAGGAAGGAACATCAGAACCTCACTGATAAGGGCTCTCTGTGATGGTGCAACAACTCACAGCTGACGAGTCTATAGTATCCCTGATTATAAGCAACTCCTTTCTGGCAGAGCAGAGACCCATAATCCTTTCAGCTTCTTCTGTCTTTCTGCCGATACAACAGAGCTCACCAGCATAACACAAACATAGCTGATGGGTAAAACCTTTTTTTCTACATACAGTATGACAGTGATATGTAACCAAGGACAAGTCAGTATGTTACTTGTATGAATCTAGCAACACAAAAAAATAACATTGAGACAAGGAGATCTTACAGTATCTCACAAAAGTGAGTACACCCCTCACATTTTTGTAAATATTTGATTATATCTTTTCATGTGACAACACTGAAGAAATGACACTTTGCTACAATGTAAAGTAGTGAGTGTACAGCTTTTATAAGTGTAAATTTGCTGTCCCCTCAAAATAACACAAGACACAGCCATTAATGTCTAAATCGCTGGCAACCAAAGTGAGTACACCCCTAAGTGAAAATGTCCAAGTTGGGCCCAAAGCGTCAATATTTTGTGCGGCCACCATTATTTTCCAGCACTGCCTTAACCCTCTTGGGCACGGAGTTCACCAGAGCTTCACAGGTTGCCACTGGAGTCCTCTTCCACTCCTCGATGATGACATCACGGAGCTGGTGGATGTTAGAGACCTTGCGCTCCTCCACCTTCCGTTTGAGGATGCCCCACAGATACTCAACAGGGTTTAGGTCTGGAGACATGCTTGGCCAGTCCATCACCTTCACCCTCAGCTTCTTTAGCAAGGCAGTGGTCGTCTTGGAGGTGTGTTTGGGGTCGTTATCATGTTGGAATACTGCCCTGCGGCCCAGTCTCCGAAGGGAGGGGATCATGCTCTGCTTCAGTATGTCACAGTACATGTTGGCATTCATGGTTCCCTCAATGAACTGTAGCTCCCCAATGCCTACAGCACTCATGCAGCCCCAGACCATGACACTCCCACCACCATGCTTGACTGTAGGCAAGACACACTTGTCTTTGTACTCCTCACCTGGTTGCCGCCACACACACTTGACACCATCTGAACCAAATAAGTTTATCTTGGTCTCATCAGACCACAGGACATGGTTCCAGTAATCCGTGTCCTTAGAGTCTGCTTTTCTTCAGCAAACTGTTTGCGGGCTTTCTTGTGCATCATCTTTAGAAGAGGGTTCCTTCTGGGACGACAGCCATGCAGACCAATTTGATGTAGTGTGCGGCGTATGGTCTGAGCACTGACAGGCTGACCCCCCCACCCCTTCAACCTCTGCAGCAATGCTGGCAGCACTCATACGTCTATTTCCCAAAGACAACCTCCGGATATGACGCTGAGCATGTGCACTCAACTTCTTTGGTCGACCATGGCGAAGCCTGTTCTGAGTGGAACCTGTCCTGTTAAACCCCGGTATGGTCTTGGCCACCGTGCTGCAGGTCAGTTTCTGGGTCTTGGCAATCTTCTTATAGCCTAGGCCATCTTCATGTAGAGCAACAATTCTTTTTTTCAGATCCTCAGAGAGTTCTTTGCCATTAGGTGCCATGTTGAACTTCCAGCGACCAGTATAAGGGAATGTGAGAGCGATAACACCAAATTTAACACACCTCCTCCCCATTCACACCTGAGACCTTGTAACACTAACGAGTCACATGACACCGGGGAGGGAAAATGGCTAATTGGGCCCAATTTGGACATTTTCACTTAAAGGTGTACTCACTTTTGTTGCCAGCGGTTTAGACATTAATGGCTGTGTGTTGTGTTATTTTGAGGGGACAGCAATTTACACTGTTATACAAGCTGTACACTCACTACTTTATATTGTAGCAAAGTGTCATTTCTTCAGTGTTGTCACATGAAAAGATATAATCAAATATTTCCAAAAATGTGAGGGGTGTACTCACTTTTGTGAGATACTGTATATAAAATGGTGATCTTAAAAATTGGCCCCTTTTAGAGAGTTTTTCCTAGCCACTGTGTATCAACACTTGTTGCTTGCTCCTTGTGGTTTCAGGCTGGGTGTTTTGTAAAAGCACTTTGAGAGAACTGCTGATGTAAAAAGGGCTTTATAAATAAATTTGATTGATCGATTGAAGGATTAAACAAACATAATAGAATAACAGGATAATAGGATATCAAATCAATATCAGCTGTTGGTTTATTCAATTGATTTATTGGTCAATGGTACATTGGTTAATGGTAAATCAACTGCATTTCGTTGTACTATACTTGTACTTGTTCAATGACAATAAAGTTCAATCGAATCTAATCAATATTTAGTACCAGGAATCCATGATACGCCTCATGCTCATGAACTTCATGCCACTCATCCCACCCATGCTGAAGTTCCTGTACTCTCCAGGTCTCATGTACATCATCCTGCCTCTGAAGTGGGGCTGCTCGTACATCAGCCAGTGACCCTCCATCACGTTGCAGGACATACAGCTGGACATGCGGTAACGATCCATGATGGACTTACAGTCGTCCATCACCTCGTGCATCTGACCTCCAAAGCTCTCTCTCTCGTAGATCCTCATCCTGTAGTTTCCTCTGTACATGGGGATCATGCGGCAGGACCTGATGCTATCACTCATTCCAAAGTGCTGCATGAAGTCAGAGTACTCGCCCCTCTTCATGAAGCACTGGCTTCCCATGTAGTTGTTGCAGTCATAGATAATCCAACAACCACTATGAACCCTGCAGGACTGACACCTGCTCAGGTAGGAGCTCATGTCATTGCAGTCGCTGGTGCAATCATAGGAACGACCCTGGAAGTTCCTCTCCTCAAAGAAGGTGATCTGAGAACAGTGATTCATACATATGAAATGATATGAAGCAAGGAGAGAAAAGAAATGTGATTGAGGTTATGAGTATATGTACCACTACAGCTATTAAAGACATTATGATCATTTTAAAGCACTTATATTTACAGTTTTCCTAGGTACTTACTCTGCCCATGTTCATGTCCATTTTTGGTCACTGTGCTGCTGGTTGCTGTTCCTGAACTGACTTCCTCCCTGGTTTAACCCTTGCTTTTATACCTGTCAAAACCAAAATCTCTAACTCTATTGTTCAAACCCCTGACCCAGCAACATGCTACAAAGGCCTACTGAAAGGCCTACTGAAAGGCCTACTGAAAGGCCTACTGAAAGGCCTACTGAGGCCACTGTTTCCATGAATTGGATTCCTTCGTATCTTTCAAAAAAAAAGTCACATGAAGCTCTTTGAGAGTTTGGAAACATCTAGTTCTCCATACATCATGCAAAATTAGATTTAAGAAATGTCTAAGATTATTGAAGATATGGTTGGAATTGTAGAGCCCTTGAAAAGTTTTTTCATCATTTGTTATAAAATGATTTTCATGTTCAATAAAGATTTATCAATAATTAGTAAAGCAATATCCAACAGATTAGAAACTGGCCTTCCCATTATACTGTAATACATTTCAGAAACCAGAAACCACCAAATGTCTCTTTGATATCATGCATCTTAAACTGACATTCCTATCGCAGCAGTGGCATTGGACACAGAGAAAGATGAAATTTGACAGAGTCAATCTGAACTTCATGAACAACATTGCAATTTAGAGTCCATGAATTTACTAAGGAATAGTCTAGGCTGTCCATTGTTGCCTCTGCTGTTAGAAATCTTTCTGGAACTCCTCGGATCAAAAGTCTGGGCAAAAATTATCTTGATAGACAGACCTTAAAACTGGTACTCTAGCTAAACAGCAAAATCAAGATTAATCAAACTCATAGTGAGGGATTGTGAATGATTTTATTCAACATACTGTATGGTTACATGTTTAGTACCAGGTTACATGTTTAGTACCATTATAGGCCTCATGCTCATGAAGTTCTTGCCACTCATGGCGGTCCTTATGAGCCAGTTTCATCACAGCACTTGATTGTTTTAACTTAAAACTTTTAAAGTTCCTGACATTTTCCAGATTGACTGACCTTCATGTCTTAAAGTAATGATGGACTATTGTTTCTCTTTGCTTATTTGATCTTTTTTGCCATAACTGACTCTCTACTATATACCCACCTTAAATTCTATTCTCACCATAACACATTAAGACAGAAATAAATTAACTGTCTTCAAAGCTAGCCCGCTGATACTGCATATTGCTTGCAAAAGTGTTCCACTGCCACACATTAAAGGGATATTTTGTTTTTTAGCATGAACAGTCATTGGTCTATTATAATCCTGGTCAATTATTATTACCATGTGTCACTCACTAAGGAACAATCAAAGATTATGAAAACTTAAGTTAATATCTATAACCCCCATTCGCTAAAGGAAGGAACGAAGTATGACAGTCTGTAGATACGCAATCAAACACAAAGATCCAATGCAAACAAGAACTATACATGCTTATTTTTGGACTTTGGTTAAAATTGACAAGACAATGTAAGAAATAAAGAAAACAATGTACTTTAGTATTATAATAGACCAATGTTCCTGCGAAAAAATGAAATATCCCTTTAATGTGTGGCAGTGGAAAACTTGTGCAAGGAACAAATTTCAGTAATTTCAATTACAAATATTTGCCGATATAAAACCAATGTCACTATAAAACAATTCATTTTCATTCTCATGGTTTCAACAGGATCAATATCAAGCAGAATTAATTTTCAATGTAACATTTGGAATTCAGTAATACCTAGGTCAAGAATACACGGAGCTGGGGGTGGATTCAAGCGCAGAGCTCTATGATGTTCAATAACAACCCAATCCAAAATCCAGACACAAAGGGCAAGCAAAAGGTCGCTACACGAGAAGGTGAGATCAGGCAGAGGCAAAGGTACAAAAGGACTAAGGCAGAGCCATGGTCAAAACACTAATCGGAAGGCAATGGTCTGGTACACTGGTAAACACTAAAACTGACAAGAATGAAAGGCTCAGTAGAGTGGCACATAAACACAGTACCTCACAAAGAACCTCACACAAATTGGATTGACTTGATGGGCACTTCTTAGGTACCATACGGTTATCTGCTCCCACAACAGCTCAATAGGGTTGAGATCCGGTGATTGTGCTGGCCACTCTATTATATACAGAATACCAGCTGTCCTTTTCTTCCCACAACAGCTCAATATTTCTAAGAGACACCAAACTTTTGAACGGTATTGTACAATAACAATAATAATAATAAACTTCAATTTCCAATTGAAGTCACATGATGAAATACGATTTTCATGTATGCCATCATGTGACTTCAATCTTTCACAATAACATTAGTTCAAAAACACTTGATCATGCTCCTTAAGTTGAGTTTATCAGTTCTAAAATGTTTCAATCACACAAGCGATTCCTGGTGTGGTACCTATTGATTGGTTTATAATTCTAATTTTAATGTTTGTCAAAACACTGCATTATCATTGGTAACGTACTGATATGACAGGCGGGTTACTATGGACTGTGAATAACTGTACATGGATTCTTGTTCTGCCTTACATTTGTCTCTGTTTTGCACCAGTACATTCTAGTGAATCACACCATAAATTGTAGCAGAACACAACGTGTAAGGTACAGACACTGACATCCGTTTGATTTTAACAAAGGGGTGGGTAGGTCAATAAATGGATTTCTACAAAGGTTAGGCAGGTCAATCATAGGATTTTAATAAAGGGTGGGTGGGTCAACAAATAGATTTTAATAAAGGGTGGGCGGGTCAATCAATGGATTTCAGTCTAAGGCGTACTCAGTGAGGCATACAATTTATCACAATCAGATAGTGATTTATGTCAACGTGTATCTGCAACAGGTAAAGCATGTCTTCCTAGCTGAAGAAAAGTTAGTCTGAGTGATTCGAGCTCAATTCACAATATTGGCTTTCCTGATAAAGCTTAACGAACAGAGCAAAAATCACGTGATAAGGGAATTTTGATTACCTGCCTTTGTTTACATGTGAATTAACTGAAATTAATGGCAATGTTTACCAAACATCTTTTATTTTTGTATCAGCAATTCAAAAATATGCATTTGTCGATTTAAAAGTAAAAAATTGCAATGAAAAATTAATATATAGTGACCTCTAGAATTATTACCATGAAAAAATTACATTGTTGTTTGTTTAAGATTAATATTACACTCAAATTATAAGAAATCTGACTTATTGATGTAAGATATATTTATTAAGAAATATATCATATATTTTTTTCAAAAAACTGTTTCACAATTATTGGCCCGTGTAGACCTTATAAACCAAACAGAACAGAAGAACAGAAGAATTACAGTAGTTAGTTGAATCTCGGGTTCACCAAGAAAATAAAACCAAAATTAGACGCCAACTCCATGCCAACAAGGTATTTAGACGTCATGCCAGAAGAAAGACTCCACTCTCATCAAGACAAATGTCAGTGCCTGGTGTTTGTTTAACATCAGCAAAAACTGACTTTGATTTGAAACCGTTCCTATTAGTAGATAAGACAAACATTTTGCTTTTTCATCAAAAACACCAGAGGTGGATTTTTTGTGAAAAGTAGGAAGGTAGAACTGGGTCATCGTTTGATCTTCCTGCAGGAACATGTTCCAAAACATTCCTCCAGACCCACACAAATGGTTCATTGACAACAGAATCAAGCTTTTGCAAAAGACATTCCAGTATCCATACCTAAATCCCCTAAAATCCTGTGAGGGGAGCTTAAGACAAGAGTCCACAAGTGAGGACCAAGGACTTAGAAAATAGCTGGATGTATTAACAAGTACATTTAAACTCATTATCAAGGACATTTCCTTAGGAAGAGTTCAGCATTTAAGAAAAGTCTGGGCTCTGAGATTATAGATGAGATTCCAACTCATTGTTACCGATTGGATGTCTATTCGCTTACATTTTTTTACTTTATACTTGGTTACTAAGGTACCTGAGACTTTTAACAGTACTTCTAATTTTGTAAAGTAGCTGAAAACACAAGATTTGTCATTGTAAAACGACCTTTTACAGTGGTTCGGAGGGTAACACTATTCTCTACCCCATGGCCCTCATTCATGAAACCTTCTCAGAGAAGATCTCAGATTCGAACTTGGGGAGAGGCTTACGATCATCTCCAAGTGTGATTTACAGAACTGTCGCACCTCTTTGAAATGAGTGCAGATGTCCTCGCAGATTGATAAATTGCATAAAGCTGTGGACGTGAGAACATGCTGCACCTGTCCTTATTTATATATGACACACACGTAATTCATGCGGGTGTGGCCATCCTCAAGCTATGAATTGACAGGTTTCAGCATAAATTATAGCCAGAAACGGCTAATTAGCCATCGTCATTCTCCATGACAAAATCATCGCAGTTACAGAACACTCTTTCGAGTCTCAGCTCAGGGCCGAAGTCCCATAGAAGAGCAAGCTCTGACATCATTAGGGTAACTGGTCGACCCAGAACCACTGGTTTATTTATCTTCTCACTAGTCAATTTAAGACCAGTTAGCTAATCAAGATGCCAGCCACCGAAATCATGACCATTTATGATCTCCAAATATGTCGATTCTATAGACCTGAGTGACTTAGGAAAAGTAATGCAAAGCAAGTTAATGTCTTGCACATTACATATACAAAGGCAATTAAAACCTTACAAACGCATGAACAACAGAAATAAGAGATAAAAAATGCAGAATAAAGTGAAATAAATTAAACATTAATACGATATTGATATATAACATATTTAATATAGTGGTACGTTTCTATTGTGGTTGTTGTTTTTGAGTCTAATACAATATTGATATATAACATATTTAATATAGTGGTACGTTTCTATTGTGGTTGTTGTTTCTGAGTCTGTTACGATCGTTTTTTTCGTGATAATGATGGCCTTATTGCGAATCAAGCATCATCTCATTTTTTGACGTTGGTTTACAGGTCTCCGACCAGACGTGAGTTGGATCGTAAGGATACGGAAAAGATAAGATTGATGAAAACCAGCTCTGTCGGTGAAATGATCGTACAATCATTTTAAGATTAAATTTGATCATGAATGAGGGCCCATGTCTTCATCATCATCACAATAATTGAGCTTATAAAAACATTTTTTTATTTTATCAACCATGATATTTTTAAGAGATTTCAACACATTGCACATTGAGTGGATCTTGTTCAGTTCGACGGAAATGAAGAAATAGGAATATTTTTCATTTTATCCCCACATCGTGCCTTTCTGCAGTTAAGTTTCCAGGCAGAATTCTGGCTTCCGTAAACTCTGTTTTAAATGAAAAATGACCAAACAGTTTTACCACGCTAAATACCATTTTTGTCAGTACATTGTAACTCAAGAAGGCAAATCATATTTACCAAATGTATCTACTTCATGAATTACTTTCCAACACTATAAAGGACCAATTTTAAAGCTTTTACTAGTTGTTGTTATAGTCTCTTTGTTTGAAAAAAAGCCAATTTAGAAACAGCCTTTCTAAAAGACACAGGGATTCAGTCCCTGAAAGCAGTGGCCTCAGCAGGCCTCTATAGCATGTTCCTGGGTCAGCAATATGAACAATGGAGCAAAGGATTCTTTAGGTTTGGACAGGTATAAAAGCAAAGGATATACCAGGGAGGAAGTCAGTTCAGGAGCAGCAACCAGCAGCACAGTGACCAAACATGACCAACATGAACATGGGCAGAGTAAGTTCTAGGAAGGTTTCTTATTGCGAAATCCATTTCTGCATAATGCATGTTCACAGATTGTCATTTTAAAGATGATTGGGGCTCAAGTAAAACTATGCTGTTGTAGTTTGTTAATCACAATAACGGGTTACCAACGTGACTGGATAGCATTTTACATTTCATGGAAATGATGGTTTCATAAAAGGATTACATTTAAAAAAATTATAACACTGTATTTTCAGATCACCTTCTATGAGGAGAGGAACTTCCAGGGTCGTTCCTATGATTGCACCAGCGACTGTAGTGATATGAGCTCCTACCTGAGCAGGTGTCAGTCCTGCAGGGTTCATAGTGGTTGTTGGATGGTCTATGAGCGCAACAACTACATGGGAAACCAGTACTTTCTGAAGAGGGGCGAGTACTCTGACTTCATGCAGCACTTTGGAATGAGTGATAGCATCAGGTCCTGCCGCATGATCCCCATGTACAGAGGAAACTACAGGATGAGGATCTACGAGAGAGAGAGCTTCGGAGGTCAGATGCACGAGGTGATGGACGACTGTGAGTCCATCATGGATCGTTACCGCATGTCCAGCTGTATGTCCTGCAACGTGATGGAGGGTCACTGGCTGATGTACGAGCAGCCCCACTTCAGAGGCAGGATGATGTACATGAGGCCTGGAGAGTACAGGAACTTCAGCATGGGTGGGATGAGTGG